>VUQI01034166.1:27827-49803 GCA_015106735.1 Paratilapia polleni | reverse complement strand
TGGTGACTGTGGAGGCCATCTGAGTACAGTGAACTCATTGTCATGTTCAAGAAACCAGTTTGAGATGATTTGAGCTTTGTGACATGTTGCTTTATCCTGCTGGAAGCAGCCATCAGAAGATGGTACACTGTGGTCCTAAAGGGATGGACATGGTCAGCAACAATACTCAGGTAGGCTGTGGTGTTTAAATGATTCTCAGTTGGTACTAAGGGGCCCAAAGTGTCCCAAGAAAATATCCCCCACACCATTACACCACCAGCAGCAGCCTGAACCGTAGATACAAGGCAGGATGGATCCATGCTTTCATGTTGTTTACACCAAATTCTGACCCTACCATCTGACTGTTGCAGCAGAACTCAAGACTCATCAGACCAGGCAACGATTTTCCAATCTTCTATTGTTCAATTTTAATGAGCTTGTGTGGATTGTAGCCTCAGTTTTCTGTTCTCAGCTGACAGGAGGGGCACTTGGTGTGGTCTTCTGCTGCTGGAGCCCATCAGCTTCAAGGTTTGATGTTTTGTGTGCTCAGAGATGCTCTTCTGCTACCTTGGTTGTAACGAGTGATTATTTGAGATTCTGTTGCCTTCCTGTCATTCTCCTCCAACCTCTGACATCAACAAGGCATTTTCTCCCAGAGAACTGCTGCTCACTGGATATTTTCTTTTTTTTGGGCCATTCTGCATTCTCGTGGTCATCTTGACCATGTTTACATGCCTACATGTTGCCACATGATTGGCTGGTTAGATATTTGCATTAACAAGCAGCTGAACAGGTGTATATTGCTTTTATATCAGCTTATCTTACTTTTTCTATTATTCTTCTTTGTTCTTTCTTAACAATAAGACTTGATTTATTTGGGTGGAAACAGCATTTTCTTAATTGTCTATTATTGGTCCACAGGCTGTAAAATCTGCCGAACTGCTGCTCTGTTTAAAGACTGAATCACCAACTAGTCAAAGACCGGGGCCTTTTCCACCAGTGTGGTGCAGTTCAGTCTTGGTGCCTTTTGAACACAATTTGAAAGATCTGAGAATGGATTTTTCCATGCCAGGCATTGGTGAATTACTTGTGGTAGTCCCTGCCATAGACACTGATGTCAGTGGTGGCTCAGCAGTGTTCGGCTGCCGTGCTGCTGCCAGCTTCGTGGCAATGACACCAGTCTCTGTTTTCCTGGAAAAGCACCACACTATCACCACAGTGGTGGAAAAGAAATCCAAAAGGCCCAGCTTGACTCCACAGGAATCCTGTCATCATATTCTGAGTCAACATAAATTAGTTTAACATTTCCCCACCAAGTACAACGTCAACTTTAACTCATGGTGTAAAGTTGTTTTAAAATGCTTCAATTTCAGTTCAACAATTAACAAAAGGCCAAGTGTTACTATTAATACTGCAAGCCACAAGTATCTTAAATTACTTTCTTTTCACTCTATTAACGGTCTGAAAGTTTGGAAATAGGCCCTGAAGCTCAGTTAATATATTCAGCTTCCTGTTGTTTTATGATTAACAGTCAAAAGCTTAAAAAAAACAAACAAACAAACAAAATAACTAGGAAAATATCAAACACTGACATTTAAAAAGCTTTTACTGGATATTTTTTTCTAAATTGTTGATTAAAAGATGATTTATCACCTATTAAAACTATCTGTCATTTTCATTTTTTGTCATTCAGCTAATTGAAGAAGTGCTCTCAGAGAGTGCAAGGCCAATCAATGACCTATTCTGCAATTTTAAAGCAAGTGAGCAAGTGAGTTAAAACAGACATATTACAGAGGGACTTCAGTAAAATCGAACAGCAACCTCAGGGGCTTGGGCTGCTTTCCCTCTAATGTCCACTTGAGGCTGGTTCCAAAACTGAGTCAGTCCCCATAGACTCCCATGTTAAAATGTCCAACTTTACAGCAGAAATAAACATGTTTACAGGCTGATACAAAAAAAGGTTTTGGTCTCTAAAGCTAATTTCTCTCTTCATAACAACTGGGAACAACTGCAAACTCACCCACTTTAAATTATTCAAGCTTTAAGTTTGCTCTATTAGGGGTGTGGCCTCTTTGACTGACAGGTGGATGCTGACATAAGTGGCTGTAGCTGCTAGCTTTCTGCTAACTGGAGTCAATAAAACTTGATGGTGGTGGTGGATACAGCCATTACGCTAAACCCAAAGCTTGCCACCAAAACCAGTGGTTACCTTCTTCTATTGTACAGTCTTTGAGAAAAACTAACTCCCAAGAACCTAAATTGGACCCTTCTTCATCCAGTGCAGGTAGGGGAGCTGAGTTCCTCAAAAGGATACCTTAAATATGACTTTTGAAGATTGTTTCGTGTGTGTGGTGAATTTATTTCACCACAGCCATCGTAAAACGCATCTTATTTCAAAATGTAACTATAGGATGAATACAGTGAGGTCAAAGGTCACATGCAGAGAGCTCACAGAGGCTCGAGTGTCCAGCTGGAGGGCGCTGAGCGTGGCTGTCGATTCAGGAGCTTGTTAACACTTTCTCCTGCGAAGAACTGCTGGACGACCTTGGTGGAGAGGGAATACAAGTTTGTTTGATGTTTCTGTCTGTGAGGACGGCTAATGAGTTCATGAACAGGTCTGTGTGTGTGTGTGTGTGTGTGTTTGTGTGGATATTTTTTCCAAAACCATCATAGTGAGGACATTGTGAGGCCCGTCCTTACAACTTCAAAGGGGGCATTGGAGGGTTCAGAGTAGGCTTTAGGGTTCAGGTTTGTCCTCACAGAGATAGAGGTACAAACGTGTGTGTGTGTGTGTGTGTTTTAGCAGGGTGTCCTGTTTCAGCTCCACCTCAGTTATTATTTGCACACACACACACATGCACAAAGCCATTTTTATATTTTACACACACTTAAAACTGCCTCTCTCTCCACCGCTCTATTACTCTCCCTCTATTAGCACACAGCTGCAGCTCTGACTGTAAGAGCCAATCGCAGCGTGAACGTATTGAACACAGGTGAGCAGCGGTTTGACGACGTGCTCGGATAAAGTCCTTGCTTTACAGACTCAGAGAGAAGTAAAAGTGTGTAAGTATTGTCTGGGAATATGTGTGTGTGTGTGTGTGTGTGTGTGTGGAGGCACACTCAGTTAAAAATCATCATAACTGGCTACATTTTCAACCAGTTTTCAAGCAGTTTGGTTTGTTACAAAACCTGTTTACTGACCTATTAAAATGTGACTTGACATGAGAGCTGCTGACGAGTCATTTAGTCTCTTCTCCTGAGTGGTACTGTCCACGAGTGTCCTTGAACTTCATCTTTTGAGAATTTAAACACAAAAGAAGCCCGTGTGAACAACGCCGGAGCAGCTCTTCATGTTTCTATAGCTACGATTCAGGCACATATGAAAGTACTGTAGCTGTTACTGTATTTCATGTTAGTGCCACACAGATAATTTAGATATGAGTTTCACAGTCTTTCTGATATATTTTAAATAAAATGTTCTTCTTTTTTTAAATTTACCTGACATTATTGTGACAGATCAGATTAAACATGTTTGTAACAGAAATATTGTAAAAGAACTTTAACATGTGGAACAATACTCCCAATCTGCAACTTCTGGTGCTGAAAAAGTAATATTTATTTTTTAATTATATGTTGTTGATCCATAGGGTAGGACATGCCTGAAACACCTCACCTAGGAGGCATCCTGGTCAGATGCCCGAACCAGCTCCTCCGGAATGACCAAGCTCCTCGCCAAACACTCCACAGAGGAAGCTCATTTCTGGCACTTGTATCCGCAATCTCATTCTTTCAGTCACTACCCAAAACTCAATAACATAGGTGAGGGTGGGAATGTAGATCGACCAGTAAATCAACAACTTTGCTTTCATGTTCAACCCTCTCTTCACCACAACAGACCTGGTACAGCGTCAACATCACTGCAGACGCCACACCAATCCGTCCTTTAATCTCCTGCTTCACTCTCGTGAACGAGACCCCAAGATGCTAACGCTGAGGCATCAAAATGTGGAGTCCAAAACCAAAGGGTGATGTCACAGTTGCTACGGCCATCTTTTATATACAGTCACGTGAAAAGAAAGTTTGCACAGGACTCTTTGCAGTCCTGTGAAAAACTAAGTTCACCCCATGATTCACTAGCTTCTAGAACCACAGTTAGCAGCAATAACTTATCAGTCTCTCACATCGTTGTGGAGGAATTTTGGCCCAATTTTTTTTTTTTATTATTATTACTACATTGCTTCAGTTCATTGAGGTTTGTGGGCATTTGTTTATATACAGCTCTCTTAAGATCACACCACAGCACTTCAATCAGGTTTCGGTCTAGAGTTTGACTGCAGCACTTTGATTCTTTTCTTTTTCAGCCATTCTGTTGTAGATTTGCTGGTGTGCTTGGGATCATTGTCCTGTTGCATGATCCAATTTGGGCCAAGCTTTAGCTGTCAGACAGACGGCCTCACATTTGACTCTAGAATACTTTGGTATACAGAGGAGTTCATGGTCAAATCAATGACTGCAAGGGGCCCAGCTCCTGTACTTGCAAAACAAGCCCAAATCACCACCCCTCCACCACCGTGCTGACAGTTGGTATGAGGTGTTTGTGCTGATATGCTGTGTTTGATTTTGTCCGAATGTGGTGCTGTGCATTATGGCCAAACATCTCCACTTTGGCCTCATCTGTCCAAAGGAAATTGTTCCAGAAGTCTTGTGGTTACTTCAGATGTAAGCTGTGCTGTTCTTCTTCAGAAAGAAGAGGCTTTCACTTGGCAGCATTTCCAAACAAGCCAAACCTGTTCAGTCTTTTTCTAATTGTGCTGTCATGAACTTTAACATTTAACATGCTAACTGAGGCCTGTAGAGTCTGAGATGGAGCTCTTGGGTTTCTTGTAGTTTCTCTGAGCATTGCACGGTCTGACCTCAGGGTGAATCTGCTGAGATGTCCACTCCTGGGAAGATTGTGGCATTGTGTCACGTCTGAATACTCCAGACCTGCAAACTGCCAAAACTTCTGCTTTTATAGAGGTGCTCACACTTACTGGTGATCAATTAATCAATTGTATTTGATTAGCAGTGCCTGACTGATACTCACCCTCTTAATTCCTATGGAAGCAGTAAGGGTGTACTTAATTTTTTAACAAGACTGCATAGAATTCTGTGAAAACTTTATTTTTCACATGACTTTATATCCATTCATTTGGAGCCTATCCCAGCTGTCATTGGGCGAGAGGTGGGGAACCCCCCCCGGACAGTTTGCTAGTCCATCGGTCACCACATTTGTGTCCAGTGATGGCCATGGGTCTTTTATGTATTAATCTACGGTCATTCCCGGTTGGTTAGTTTTGCATTTCTTTAACTGGAACATCAAAAAGTAGCACAAATGTACAGCATTTAATATAGGATTATAGTTAGACCCTACTGGGGGTGGCTGACATGCATCTCACACACTCACACTCTTGATGGATGCATCGGGGCCATTTGGATTCAGTATCTTGCCCAAGGACACTTTGACATGCTGAATGGAAGAGCCGGGGCTCGAGCCACCAACCTTACGATTAGCAAACCTACCTCCTGAATCACCATATACAGTGCCTGAAATGCTTTTCTACCTGGAAGGTTTTGAAGGGATATCAAAGGTTCCTTCAGACCATTGTTAGTCTGCATTTCCACCCAGTCCCAGGAATATTAGGCAAATTAGTCCACTGATGGAGCGACAGCTGTTTTTACACACAGGACTTTATAAAGACATTAACCCAGGATACATCTCAGGTGTCTCCATCTCTTTTTTCTATTCTCTTTCAGCGTCAGAGCTGCAGGTCAAAGCAGCAGCAGCAGCAGACAGGATGAAGCTGTTCTTTGGTTACAAGCAGCACCTTCCTGCAGAGGTGTGTGGAGGTGTGGGCGTGTTTATTCATGCCTTAGAACATAGTCGCTTTAAAACAGAAAATAACCTTTACTTCTCTGATTCACTGCTTTGTTTTCACTCCCTCTCTTCACTTTCCAGCACTGACCACAGCCAATCACTCTCTCTCTTTTTCTGAGGTGAAATCTCTGTGCGTTTCATCAGTGACTGGTTAAACTTGGAGAACATAAACACAACAAATGCCACCTTTAAAATCCCAGAAACCTGGGGAAATTCAGATGAAGAACAGCAAAATAAATCAAGCAGAGTAGATGCTGCTTTTCCCCTTGAAAACGGCCCTGAAAGAAGTGCTACAGGGGAGACTGTCGCACATAAAGATGTAGGCCACCCAATACTGCCTCACAGTTCATGCGGTGGAAGACGGCCGTGACGTAACCTTGAATTGTATGCATGTAGCAGCTGGTACAGTGAAGGTAAATATTAAAATAAAGAAGAAGAAATCCAGCTTTCAAAGCTCCTCACACCACAAACACACACATTCAACATGTATGTCCAGCATCGGGGGGGGGGACATTCACAACCCTCCTCCCCCCGGGACATCCCGGCATCTGACAAGAGCCTGCAAATCAGTGTGTGTGTGTGTCAGAGAAAGAAAGTGAGAGTAAGTGAGTAAGTGTGTGTTCATGTTGTGAGATTGAGAAAAATGGGAATGTGTTTAATGTGTGTGTGTGTGGGCAAAAAAGAAGAAGAATGTGAAAATGAGAAATGTGTGAATATGTGTGTGAAAGGAATGCAAAGTGTGACTCTGTGTGTGTGTGTGTGTGTGTGTGTGTGTGTGTGTGTGTGAAAAGAGGGAAAATGTGTAAATATGAAGAAGACAGTTAATGTGAACGTGCGACAGTATGTGAGTGTGTGTGTGTGTCCTCTCTGCTCTCTTCCAGCTGTTGTTTCTTCTTTTTCTCTCAGTGGAGGAAGAACAAAACTCTCCTGCAGCAAAGAAAAAAAAAACCAAACGCGGCATCAAAAACATAAATTTATCTCGTTTATTTCTTCCCAAACGCACCCACACTGTCAGCTGGAAACCAAAAAGTTTGGCTGGAGCCAGATGGTGTGCAACGTTAGGAGACAATAAAAAATTCTAATACACAAAATGATTTTGTTAATCAAAAGAACGTCCTAAACTGTCTGTGATTCTCACACTTTTTCTCTTATTTATTTACAGATAAGTCATATTTCCTTATATGATAAAAAATACAAAATCAAAGCCCCAACAGGCCGTACATCAATTATCAGATGAAGTCATGAACTACAGGAGAGTCTCTCTTGTGTTTTTAAGTGTTCAGCATTGTTGAAACCAAAGCAATGAGTTATTCGAATAGGGTGTCAACAATGAGTGGACAGTAGGACCCTAGTTGAGGTGAGGACCCAAAATGGAGGAGGCGGCTGAACTGAAATTGAGTCCAAAAAAATATAAAATCCAAGATACATGGGAGAAAGGGAAACCAGGAGATCAGGGACGGCAGCACACGGGGAACAAAGCAGGTACGTACACAAACAACGTGACAAAGACAGTGAGGAGGAGGAGAGGAATATTTATCAGCATCAGTAGATTTGCACACCTTTTTTTGAGCCATTTCTGACTATTTTAGCCAAATATGACACACATATGCTGTGTCACTTCATGCCACATTTTCTCTTGTGCAAAACTGAAAAATAACTGTGTCTCAACATATTCTGCTGCTTAGTTTTTTTGTGGTAGTTTCCATCCAAAAATAATTTGTGACATTTTGGTGACTTGTAACTTTCCCTGATAGGTGTAGCATTAGACAGGCTAATTTTCACTTGACTAATAAAAAGCCTTCACCACTGACATCACATGCACTGGGTAAAAGCCAGACTTTAGAAAAGTGCATGTCCTGCAGAGCCTGTCAAAATGTGGGACAGGTGGACTAGGGACAAAAATGATGTGTAGTTCCACATACAGAGGGACATCTGATCGCCCTAGACACAGGTGAAAGTACTTAACATAGGTGAGAATTGTCAAGGAATCAGGTGAACACATGGGAAGTAAAACTAGCACAGCGCACGAAAGAAAACAGCCCTTCAAAATAAAACAGGAAGTAACCAAACGGCAAAACGTAAACACAGAGACAGGAAGAATAACCTATAAACATGAAGACAGAGACAAGGCAACACTGGATCACAAAAACAAGAAACAAAGGGAGGAACCGACAGGGAAACACTGAAGCAACCAAACACAAGATAAACTTAAAACAGGAAATGGATCAAAATGAAAAACTGAGAATTCAAAACTAGCACTAGAGCAGAAAACCATATTGAAAGGCATCCAAAAGTCCACAAAAACTAGACAGGAATGAGAACTCAAATCTTACAATAAAACTGGGGCTCAGAATAACAAGAACCATAAAAACATCAAAACTTCAAACACTGGAATAACAGAAAAACCTCAAAAGTAACCCAAATGCAGTAAATAAACTAAGAATTCAAAACTCAAAATCAACACAAAACCCAAGGACCATGACATGCAACATCCACCAGGTTGCCAGTGAAGCTCTAAGGGTTAGGCTGCATTTTAGCCACATGCTAAACAAGTGTAGTTCAGAAACTAGAAATCACTCTCTTATAGCCATTGACAGGCCTTCTATTAAAATATCACCATTTGGGCCAAAAACTCCACATAAATGGGTAGATGTGAACCTAACTGTAACACTAAATTTGTCATAGGTCAGTCGGATTAGACATTAACTGATCTTTGACCTGCCAGCAAGTACAAAGTCTTTGTGATGTGGGAGGATTGTGCCCGTGTGAGAATAAAGCAGGTAGTTTAATGGTGGCCTCCTGAACACTATCCATGCAGCTAAACCAAACAGAGGACTGTCTCCTGTTGTGTGCTGCATGTGAGAAAGGACAACTTTGGACAATATCCCAACCTGGCTGTGCCAACATTGTTCAGAGTGTAAAAGTGTCTTAAGAAAATGTCCAAGTGCCCCTGAGTCAAAACTGCAGTTCCTCTAACGTCCACTTGAGGCTGACTCCAAAAGTGAGTCAGTCCCCATAGGCTCCCATGTTAAAATGTCCCACTTTAGAGCAGAAATAAACATGTTTACAGCCTGATACAAAAAGCTTTTCTTTCCCTCTATGGATACTTTCCCCTTTTGTAACAACTGTACAGTGGGTGAATGTTTTTATATCTGTGTGGGTAGCAGTAAGGCTTAAAGTTCGGGACGTGGCACCACGGCTGATTTCTGGTTTCAGAATCCTGAGATGTCGATGGTGAAAACGCTCAACTTGAGGCTTCAAAACGGGACTTCCCTAACTAACGGGCGACATCACAGTGGCTACTCTATATATGCTATGAACGAAACATATTCTAACTTTTTAAGGCTGAGCTGCATGATGAAAGGCAAGATTGAAATCAGGGAGCAAAACATGGAAGGCAAACTCTGGACAAATGAAGATGCGCCAGATAAACTTGATGGGTAATTTACTGTAATCAAGTTTGCTTGAGAAGTACAAAGCATTAAGCCATCTTTCAGTAGAAAATTATGGGTCTTTTTAACCTTTTCAGTTCCATTGTCATTCCAAACTAAATTTGACCAAACTCAGAAAAATGTATTTTTAATTCTAGTTGAGTATGTTTGGGTTAATTGGGGGGAAATGCGAATAAAATTAGCCACAGGATGTTAAGAAAAATACATTTGACCAGTGGTGCACCAATAAATATGATTTGTCCAAGGCTAAAGTCACTGCAGAGGCAGTTTCTTGGAAATATTATAGGTTATTAAATGTTTTTTACTGAGTGCAGTCAACATTTTAAAAGATGTACACGTGCGTCTTAAAAAAAGTCAGCAGCAGTTCATAAAGCAGCAAAAATCTGCATCATTTTAGTAAGTGAAGTAAAAGAAAGTGACTTCTACTTTAAAAAAAATAAAAAATGACTTTATCTCATAAACACTGATAATTTAGCACCCCGCCCCCCCTCCCCCCCGTTATTGTGTGTGGAGTTTAAAAACAGATCAGGTTGTTGTTGGGGGGGGAAAGACGTGGGCGAGCAGAGGGGTTTGGGGGGGGGGACTTCCACGTCGCCTCACTCACCAGCTGCCAAAAATACTGATGTGTTCAGAGGTGTTTTTTTCTGCTCGCACTCTTCCCTCTGTCTTTCTTCTTCTCCTGAAAGAATGGGTTGAAAAGTTCAGTGTGAAATCACGTTTCCGTGAGATATGGAGCTGCAGTCAGGAATGAAAGCTGTCGTGCCCCCAAAGCTGTGAATGTGTGTGTGTGTGTTCAGCTAAGTGCTTCCAGTGTACGAGTGGGTTTTTCGTTCTGCCTTTTAGCTCCATATTCATGCAGTGTGTGTGTGTGTGTGTGTGTTTTCCCCTCACCGAGCCAGAGATTTTCCTGTGAATTGCTCCATTTAACACAGGGCCACGTGTGTGTGTGTGTGTGTGTGTGTGTGTGTGTGTGTGTGTGTGTGTGTGTGTGTTGAAGCTGCAGATGAGCGTGTTTCCGCGGCGATGCAGATGCAGTAACACTCTCCTCCCATATGGGTGCTGACACCCGGGAGAAGGGTGGGGAGGTTTGTGGGGCAGGAGGAGGAGGGGACTCGGCGGTTTGTGGGTGAAAACGCTCCTTTGATAAATTTGTCAAACACTTTCTGAACAGCAGCTCACGATTGACAGGTTCAGTTAAATCTGTACAAACACCAGCAGGGGGGCTTCAGGTCGAGGCTGAGCGGGATTTTTATTTTTTTCTGGGTGCTGTGCCAGGTAGAGGAGAAAGACATCCTAACTCAGTCACAAACTTCAAGATCTTTAATTTTAGATATTATGGAATTCACTTAGTTATTCATTAGTGTCAACAAACCCCATGAGCAGACCAGCACCAATAATGTTTAACCATGCTCATCATGACTTTTTGACTTCCCTCCCCAATTTCCATCTGGTATTAACATCTGCATCCAGATCTTCATAAGAGAAAACACATGTAAAGGGCCTAGCCACAGAGATTTTACTCACTGGTTACTTTAGTCCCATCTTGAAGCCCGAGCTGAGCGTTTTGGCCATCTCCAGCTTGGTGGTCTCCTTAAATATACCCTGCTTTATCTCCCTTTTGACTTTTATGGGGCCTATAATTTACAGAATGAACATCATGTTTTATTAAATAAGACTTGAAACTAGTGAGTGAGCCCATAAACTCATCAGCAAAGGTTTTACTGAGGTCACAGAGGGAGGGAATGAGGAGTCACCCGCTGCTGGTCATTAGAGAGAATAAAGACTTAAGGCATTTAAGCACTGGCTTTCAGACCAGGAAGCTATGTCCATCTTTTATACAATCTATGTTGTAAAAATAAGTCTAAGCAAGTGAAAGTAAACATAAATAGAGAGTAGAAGAAAAGCAAAGCCAAGTGCAGGTGCACACAGGTGCAAAAGAGACACTGGTACACCTCCAGTTTGTGGTACCACCACCACTCCAGTCTCTTTATGGGGTCTTTGTAGACCTGTGTAGGTGGTTAGTATTTCTATGAATGGTGCATTGAGACACAGGCAGTATCTGACAAAACACCCGCCAGCCCCACACGTGCACGTGTAGATGCAGAGACCCTTTAATTGGATATGAGTATTGAGATACAGGTCACATGTTAATGCAAATTTTAGTCTGTCTGTAGCTCTCAGCTCTGATGTCATTGGTGCCTACTCAAAACACCTCAACAACTATGTAATTTCATTTAAAAATAAAACAGAGGTTTTGTTTTGTTTCTGTCTCAGTATTTTTTTTATTTTTTTATCGAAAGAACAAAGAAAACTAATCATCTGAAGGGGACTATTTTCAGCAGCGGATTTATCCACAGTTGGTGCTCTTCAGAGTCACAGTTGGCAGACTGTGTTTACTCTTCACTGCAGTCAGGTTGGAGAAGTGCAGACTCACACAGGTAGGATGGTGGGAAGGGGTGCTACATTTTCACAGCCTCAGGTGTGAGTTCAGGAGACTCCTGTGAAAAGGTTGAGCCGAACTCTGCGTGAGACACCTGCTGGAGTTTCACCTTCAGCGTCGGGTCACAGGTCCAGCAGCCACCCCTCAGCCTCACCAGCAAGGCCACTTGAAAATTTTTTGAACTCTCCACTTTACCGTGTTGTAAGGAACAATTTTCAACTCAGGAGCTCCTCCATGCATAACTCCAAACAAGTGACCCTTTGCACAAAGGTCCCACCCCCCACACCACATATCAGTCCATGATGTTTTTCAATAACAGCAGTTTGATATTCTAAAGGAAATAATAGATAAATAAAATAATAATTCCTGGGATAACAATTCTGAAATATTAGAGAAAAAAGAACTACGTTAAGCGTTGATAGCTACATTCACACGCATTTGTTTGCAGAGTATTGTGACTGAGGGGAAAGCTGACATTAACGTGGTCATCAGGCACATCTTGACTTCTTTTCAGGTTCATGAAGACATTTCTCATCTGTGAGGCTTCTTCAGTTCTAAAAACCGATGGGGAGTCCCAGGTGTTTCACCCCTAGTTGGGTTGTCACTTTGGAGGTGGTCCTTGGAAGTGAAACATCTTCACGAATCTAAAAAGAAGTCCAGATGCCTTCAAGCGCTTCAGACTACAATGACCTGGATGACTGAGAACCTACACAGACACATGCAGAAGGACCAAAACCTGCAGTTCCTTTAGTGGCCACGTGAGGCTGGTTCCACAAGTGAGTCTCTCTCCACAGACTTCCAGCTTTACAGCAGAAATAAACATGTTTACAGCCTGTATGGTATGTTTCCTCCTTCATAACAACTGTACAGGGTGTGAATTCTTCTTCTTCTTATTATTTTTTATAAATCATCCATTTTGATTGACAGGTGTCCCTGGTAAAGCTTTAGCCCATAGGTGTCTGCTAGGTCTCAACTCCACTAACTGGAGTCACTGTACTGGACCTCCCCACCGTGTTTGTGCTGTTGGTGCCATTTTCTATTTTCATTTTCTAATACACAGCATGACTGTGGACTGTTTTGGATACTTTAATTAGTACACTTCATGTAATACACTGTGTACTTACCTGTGTAGTGCATTAATTTGACAGGGTGCTGTCTCAAAGTGAACGCTGCGAGTTGTGCACTTTTTAGAAGTAACTATTCCAATGTGTGACTGCTGCTGTTGAGCAAGCTGCCACCTTCTTCTACAGTGAACACCAAAATTTAACCAAAAAAAAAAAATCTAACAATGCAACAACACATGTAACGTCAGCACCTGAGGAAAAACCTGTGGTTCTCAGCTAGTGAGCACTGTATTCATTCGGGTGCCTTCATTCCTGGGCGTCCGGGCTTTTAGTCTATTCTTTACATCACTTCCACGTTCCCACGCTGTCAGACTCAATCCTGTCATCATCATCATTCTGGTCCAGTCCTTTTCTTCCCCACTTTCAGCCAGTCTCAGTGCTCTCCTCTCATTCTGAAAGGCAGAATGAGAGAAGAGCAACCCATCTCCACCCCATCTCCACCTCATCCTGGTCAGTTAGAGATCATCATCCAAGTCTCCACCTACCATTGTTGGACTCTGCTCTGCTGTGTAGCTACTAGTTTACTACTCAAACTCTGCACTTCAAAAAATTATGTTCAGTTCTTTCAAATGGTATCTCTTTCAAATTATATTGGCGGCAAGATGGTGCAGTGGTTACAGTGTTGCCTCACAGCAAGAAGGTCTAAATCCAGCTGCCAGCCAGTCTGCGTGTTCCCCCTGCGGCTGCGTCGGTTCTCTCCGGGTACTCAGGCTTCCCAACACAGTCCAAAGACATGCTTATCAGGTAAACTGGTGTTGTAAAGTATCTGTAGATGTGAATGTGAGTGTGAATGGTTGTCTGTCACTCTGTGTTAGCCCTGTGATAGACCACTGTCTACCTGCAGCCTTGAATTGGATAAGCGGGTAAGAAAATGGATGGATAATTATATTCACAATGATGCATTTTGGAGGCCACAGTTTTTCCCAGAAAAAAAAGGAATCAGGACCCCCTTGTCTACCTCTAATTTCCAAATTAGTTGCTGTAAATCAGAAATTTGTGAAAAACGTCCTGATTTTCCAAAGCCCAAGGTGACATCTTTAAATATCCACAAATTATCCACAAATAATCCTCACATATTTTAATTTTAGAAAAGGGAAAAATGATGAATGAATCAGTCTAAGATTATTTTTCAGAGTCAGAATCTTTTTTTTTTTTCAGTCTTTGATTTTAAGTGCAGTTTGAGTAACTGATGCAGAATGACTGATCAGCATCTTCTAGCAGCAGAAAAACGTCAAAACTTTTAGATATAAAAACAATAATAAAACGTTTGCTTCGTTTTTATGTGAAAACTGGTAAAAACTGTGTCAGCTCAGGTAATTCTTCGGCCTGAATATTTATGATGGGTTAAACTCAGAGCAGGGATTTATCCTCGGAGGTTAGTAAACTCTAACCGCTGCTTCAGTGGATCTGCTCAGTGCTGACCTGGTTAAGCTGTGCTTATAATGGGAGGCTCCCAGTATGAAGCTGCGGTTATAATGGGAGGCTCCCAGTGTGGAGCAGTGTGAATGCTGGCTGCTGCTCACAAACCTGCTGCGCCTGAAGGTTAAAAAATAATAATGTGCCGCAGGATGGCTCATCGCGGGTTTTCTGGCGAGGCCCAATATCTCGTCTGATCGGAGAAACAGCCTCTCTGTTGACGAGCAGCCGCCCATTAAAGCATGATTCACACGCCGGTTCAACTTTTGATTAAATTTCTCATATCACACGCCCTCGGTTGCCCGTCCAAGAAAACCAAGGCGGCTGAGAAACTTGGCTGCTCCAGATAAGAAATGACTTATTTACTCAAAAAGCAGCATCTTGAGTGAAGAATTCGATATGAGCTGAATGTATGAGCTGTGGTCTTGACCCTAAACTTTAAATAAAGTTCCATCTATTCTTCAGCAAAGATAATGAGGAGCAGCCATGAATTTTTCAGTTTTAATTTCTCCCAGACTGTTTCTATGGCTCATTCTCTGCTTCTGTTTGTTTCTTTTCATATCAAATCGTAACTCTGTTCTTTTGTGACGTGTGTTTCATCATTTTGTACAAACTGTGATGCTCTGTGGTTGAACAGCAGGAAGAAGCTCAAAGGGAGAGAGACCAGCGTTGTATCAAGAAAAAGAAATCTTTTTACTGAGGTACGCGCTGCACAAAAGCTTTTCAAGCCTCCAGTGCGTCTTCAAACAGTTGAATGGGGCTGAAAACTGGAAACGCAGAGAGCACGATGACCCATGATGCAGCTAAACCTCAGAGGGTCGACTTCAAGCTGTGCAAAGAACCAGATTCAGATGATGAGGATGATGATGCTATTATTGTATCCTAATCTGCATGGGCTGAGTGTAATATTTAAAATTTGTTTGACAGGTGAACACAGTGCGAGTTAAATTCTGGTTTAAAGAGATGTGGTACAGACCGGGATAATGGTGCAGTAATTTTCTCTTTACATTTTTTTAAAAATCCGACTGTCTGCATTCAGAGATACAGAGACAACAAGCAGAGATCACGGACCAGTTTTAAAGCATCGATAAAGTTTGGACGGGTGGTGGTGGTGGTGGAGTAAATCGCGTGCGTCCCGTTTGGCACTTTGTTTTCACTTGGTGGTAAAGTGTAGACACTAAAAGCTGCTTAAAATACACGACAATTAAAAATTCACAACATTAACCCTGTATGTTGAAAAGAATGACGCTTAAATATATGTTTAAATGTGATGCCAAAGGGTCCTTTACAAGAGTCCATGTCACAACTGCTGCCAAAGAACCCTTTGTGGGTTCAGTCTCTGAAGAGGATGCACTAAAAACAGAATGCAATGATTTGCAGATCTCATAAACCCACATTTTATTCACAATAGAACAAAGAAAACATATCAAACGTTTAAAGTGAGAAAATCCACCATTTTAGGAAAAATATTCGCTCATTTTGAATTCGAAAACGTTGGAACAGGGCCATGTTTCCCACTGTGTAGCATCTCCTCTTCTTTTAACAGCAGTCTGTTTACGTCTGGGAGCTGAGGAGACCAGCTGCTGGACTTTCAGGAGACGAATGTTGTCCCATTCTTGTCTGATAGAGGATTTTAGCTGCTCAACAGTCCTGGGTCTTCGTTGTCATATTTTTTGTTTCCTGATGCTCCAGATGTTTTCAGGTGGTGAAAGGTCTGGACTGCAGGCAGGCCGGTTCACCCCCCTGACTCTTCTACTATGAAGCCATACTGTTTTAATAGATGCAGTATGCAGTTTAGCATTGTCTTGCTGAAATATGCAAGGCCTTCCCTGAAAGAGATGTCGTCTGGATGGAAGTATATATTAAAACCTGTATATACCTTTCAGCACTAATGGTGCCTTTCCAGATGTGCAAGCTGCACCCCCATACCATCAGAGTTGCAGGTTTTTCAAACTGAGCACTGATAACAAACCGGATGGTCCCTCTCCTCTTTAGTCCAGAGGACACTGTGTCCATGTTTTTCTTAAAAGAATTTCAAATTTCGATTCGTCTGACCACAGAACAGTGTTCCACTTTGCCTCAGTCCATTTTAAATGAGCTCAGAGAAGACGGCAGCGTTTCTGGATCATGTTCACATGTGGCTTCTTCTTTGCATGATAGAGCTTTAACCTGCATTTGTGGATGGCACGGTGAGCTGTGTTCACAGATGATGATTTCTGGAAGTGTTCCTGAGTCCATGCAGTGATTTCCAAGTCAGAATCATGCCTGTTGTTAATGCAATACTGCCTGAGGGCCCTTTGCTCTTTTTATACCCAATCATGATACTGACCTGTTGCCAGTTACCCTAATTAGTTGCAAAATGTTCCTCCAGCTGATTCTTTTTAGTACCACTTACTTTTCCAGCCTTTTGTTGCCCCTGTCCCAACTTTTCTGAGACATGTTGCTGCCATCAAATTCAACATGAGCTAATATTTTACATGAAATAGTAAAATGTCTGAGTTTAAACATTTGATATGTTTTTTATGTTCTGTTGTAAATAAAATATGGGGTTATGATATTTGCAAATCAGTGCATTCTATTTTTATTTTTATTTTTTATTTATTTATTCTGTAGCACCACAGATGAATAAACAACCCCAATTCCAAAAAAGCTGGGACGCTGTGTAAAATGTAAAGTTGAAATTGAGATTTGTCAACTTTTTCCTTGAAGTTTGGTGCGAGTGCTACCTGTTGACCTTTGGTTACTCGACACTGGGCACTCTGTGTCTCTGATGACACAAACCACTGTTAGCTGATGATTCTCCAGAGCATTTCAGGAAAATGCAATCCCTTTCTTGCTCACCATTTACCTGCAACCAAATCCTGCTCAAATGAGACTGGACAATAAAACTTGAGATACAAGCAGACTATAAGCGAAAGCCAAAAATCTTGTCCCTTCCCCACAGATTCTACACATCATCTTCACGATCTGTTTATAGAGATCAGAACCTGACAAAAACTGCTGACAGGGTCATGGCTGCCCAAGGCGAGGGTCAGCCCATGTCATCCCACAGAAGACCTTAATGCTGGCTCTGATAGAAAGGTGTCCGAACACACAGACCGTCCACTGAAAGCGTCCACAGTATGTCCTAAGTGCTTGAACTGAACCGTGAAGGAATGGAAGTAGGTGTCCTGGTGGGATGATTCCTGTCTTTGTTGACATCATGTTGACAGCTGAGAGTTTCAGTGTCGTTTTCCTGGGGAGGAGATGGTAGCATGATGCATTAAGGGGAGCTGGCAGTGGCAGTGTGATGCCCTGGGTGATGTTCTGATGGGAAACCTCGAGTCCTGTCATGTATGTGGACGGTCACCTACCTGAACATTGCTGCAGACAGCATTCAGCTATTCATGGTAGCGGTACTCGCTGATGGCAGCGGCCTCTTTTTACAGGATGATGCACTCTGTCTCACTGTAAACTTTGTGCATGAAGGATTTCACTCTGTGGGGTCTAAATATCACAAACCCTTAATCCATAACACTATAATGTCTCAACATGTGATTTTTATCATTTGCAAATTTTTCTCCCAAGACTGCAATCAGGGCACAAAAATATATCTCACTATCATACAAACCAAAATTGATGTCCTTTTTTCTTTCATTAAAACATGTGGGATTAGGTTTAAGAGAAACCCTAACTCTGTGATAGGTTAGATCTTAAAGGGATGAGGAACATGACAAAGACCTGGCCAGTGCCAGTGCTTAAATGCCACAGCCTACCTGAGTATTGTTGCTGACCATGTGCATTCCTTTATGAGCACAGTGTACGAATCTTCCAATGGCTGCTTCCACGCCATGTCACAAAGCTCAAATAATCTCAAACTGGTTTCTTGAGCATGACAATGACTTCCCTCCATCCATTCATTCATTTTCTGCAGCTTATCTGGGTTTGGGTCACGGGGGCAGCGGTCTAAGCAGAGACCCCCAGCCACCTCCTCCAGCTCATCCAGGGGGACACTGAGGCATTCCCAAGCCAGCCAAGAGACATAATCTCTCCAGCGTGTCCCGGGTCTGCCCCAGACCTCCTCCCAGTAGGACATGCCCGAAACACCTCACCTAGGAAGCGCCCAGGAGGCATCCCAGTCAGCCTGAACCACCTCAGCTGGGTCCTTTTGATGTGGAGGAGTAGTGGCTCTACTTTGAGCCCCCCCGCCAAATGACTGAACTCTTGAACCTATGACAACTCTATGTCATTGGTCACCCTATGTCATAACCCTATCATATCATTGTTAGGGTTATGACAAGGAGTTCACTGTACTCAAACAGCCTCCACAGTCACCAGATCTCAATCTAATAGAGCACCTTGGGGAGCTGGAACAAGATATGAACATCATGGATGTGCAGCCGACAAATCTGCAGCTACTGTGTGAAGCTATCATGTCAACATGGACCAAAATCTCTGAGGAATGTTTGCAGCACCTTGTTGAATCTATGCCATGAATAATTAAAGCAGTCCTAAAGGCAAAAGGGGGTCCAACCCAGTACTAAAAAGGTGTACCTAATAAAGTGTCCAGTGAGTGTATGAGACATCATTTTAAATTTTTCCTAAAATGACTTTATGGGCTAAAACAAATCCAAACCCTAACACAGGGTTAGGGTTAAGTCTAATCTTTGTTAACCTTCTGAGACTGGACTTCAGAAGGTTAAAGAACAAGACAGAGCTGAAGGTTTGGATCCAGATTCCTGAGATCTTTATTCAGTTGAGCATCACGAAGACGTGGTTCAAACAAGTCCGATCCATGGAGGCTTTAAGTGTCTGCTGCTCACAGAGTGGTGGAGTCAGAGCTGTCGGCACGATGACCTACACGTTATTAGACAGCTGTTAAGCAGTGTATATTTACCTGGAATACAAGAACCTGATAAACACACCTGTGGGTTTCAGCGGATGAAAGAGAGTCCAGGTCGGGTAAAGGTTGCACTTTTGTGTTCAGCTTCTTTCCAAGGATCCTGTTCTGAATTAAGATGCAGCATTCGTGTAAAATATATAAAGTAGAAAGAGGCTGAATCTTTACCAGCTCTGCAGCTGCCGAGCCTGACCTCTGACCTCCACGTGGAAGATGCCCAAAAAGAGTTTCTCCACATGGATCAATAAAGTGTCAGATTATTATTCTGCACAGAGCGTGGACCTGCGGGGAGCTGAGGAGGGGGTTTCTGTCCCTGTTAATAAGAGTGGAGAGATCAACACCTACCTTCGACTGGGTTTTTATTCCCGCTTCACATGCACACACGGCATCTCCGCTCGCTCCATGTTTAGCTTCACGAGTACAAATGACTCTTTTAACGTCTTTGAAGGAATTTAGAAAACAAATCAAGCTGCCGTGTTTCATGTGTGGATTCATGTTTGTCCTTTAGATCAAAGTTCAGGTTCAACAGAACCCCCCCCCCCCTTCCTGCAGACCTGCCTCACCGTAAAGTGTGATTTCTGCAGCTGTAAAACATCTCATGAAGTCCAGAAGCCTTCTGGGAATGACTGTGCATTGAGGGTTTTTGGAATATAAAGAGAATTTACAGAGCAACCACAGTGCTGGTTGCAAAAGCAGAGGTGATGCAACCGCTCAGCCGCAGTGAAAAGCAACATCCAATTAAAAGGCTAAATTACACAATGACGAATTGCATAAGCCTTTCTGAGAATTTCTGGCCATCTCCTGCTGACGTCGTGTGCGCATCTAACATGCAAAGAAAATGGTGTCTGTGTCTCACTGGCCAATTAAGACACAGACATGTTATGTAATGGTGTTTACCCCATACAGCCTTCTCTTTTTGACCGGTGATGTGCCAACTGGTTTTTGATTTCGAGTGGAGGATTTCAGGACTCAGACCTGTGATACTTACTGTACATCCCGGCACAGCTGGGGTTGTGTTGGAACACTTTAAAAGATACACGAGCTGCTTTAAATCCCTGGAGTTTAGCTGGCAAATGTAGACAGAGATTTCTCACAGGAGTCCTCGCCTGAGTTTTTTTTTCTCCTCCTCTCTCTTTGGTTTTTATTCATGCCGGGAAGCTTTTCTGAGCCTGTGTTCTGTTTCTCAACAACATCCTGATTCACATTCACACACTTAAGCTCGTTCACACCTGGGAGCTGCAGAGTACAATCGCAGTCGGCTGCTGAACGGCCTCGCAGGGGAAGCTGGAGGAGGGGAGGCCTCTGGAGTCCAGATTCCCTTGGCGGGGGGGGTAACTCCAGCAGCCCACCTTGTCTGTGAGCTGCAGGTGTAAAGATACAGAACAAAATCTGAATGGAAATTAACTCACAAAGTTCTTTATGCCTCCGTTTTGAGATTTAAAAATGTAATCGTTGTTACTTTTTAAAGTATTTTCTTCAAGGTTTTTAGTGCCAAATGCAAACATGAAAAAAGTATTAACCTCTGACTCCAGTTTAAACGTGTTTGTATTCATAAAAAAAACTATTTTGGAGGACTTCTAAATTGAGACAAAATTGAAGTTATTGTATTTGGCCCTAAAAACTTCAAACATTGTGTCTAACCAGATACTCAGAGTGGATGGCATTACCTTTGCCTCATATACTACTGTGAGGACCTTTGGGGTGATTTCTGACCGGGATATGTCCTAAACTCATACATTAAGCAAACATCTATGACTGCCTTCTTTCATCTGATCAGTATTGTCAGAATCAGTAACATCCTGTCTCAGAGTGATGCTGGAAAACCAGTCCATGTAAAGATTCACAGGGGCAGAAGATCCAAACACAGGACACATCAACAAAGTTAAAGTCCAAAACCCAGATCTTTAATCCTAAACAGGCATTGCTGTGCATGGTCTGGTCATGCAGAATCCAGGTGTGAAGCAGTCCAAAAGGTCATACAACAAGAGATTAATCAGGAACAGGAGGCAACAAAAGCAAAAACACTAAGAACATGAGAAAATGGCTGGAA
The DNA here is from genome assembly GCA_015106735.1 of Paratilapia polleni. NCBI lineage: Eukaryota > Metazoa > Chordata > Actinopteri > Cichliformes > Cichlidae > Paratilapia > Paratilapia polleni. The sequence goes on along the minus strand of VUQI01034166.1, from coordinate 28,546 downwards.
AGGTTGACTATAAGAAAAAGATTTGTTGAAGGAATAATGGGGAGCAGCAGAGTGTAACAGGGATTAGTGATTAGCTGATTGTGGACAGGTGTGGCAAATTAAACACAGGTGACACTAATGAGGGCGGGAAAGACTATTACAAAAGAGGGGAAAAAATTAAACAGGAAATACCTTGAAAATAAAGATAACGATCCAAAACCAGCACAGTCCACGTGTTCCTTATTATCAGGCTGTTCTAAAAGCTCCCTGAAAACCATTCAGTTGACCCAAACAGGGATGAGAAAGAGACGTTAAATCTAGAACTGAATTTAAAATCTTTCTCCTCACATACAAAGTCTTGAATAATCAGACCCCATCTTTAAGTCTTAAACACCTCATAGTACCAAATTACCTTCTTAGTACCTTCGCTCTCAGACTGCAGGCTTACTTGTGGTTCCTAGGGTATTTAAAAGTAGAATGGGAGGCAGAGCCTTCAGCTTTCAGGCCCCTCTCCTGTGGAACCAGCTCCCAGTTTGGATTCAGGAGACAGACACCCTCTCTACTTTTAAGATTAGGCTTAAAACTTCCTTTTTGATAAAATTTATAGTTAGGGCTGGATTAGGTGATCCTGAACCATCCCTTTATAGCCTAGGCTGCAATAGGCCTAGGCTGCTGGGGGCTTCCCATGATGCACTGAGCACTTCCTCTTCCTCACTTTCTTTCACTCTCCATGTGTTTAT
>VUQI01034166.1:0-18148 GCA_015106735.1 Paratilapia polleni | reverse complement strand
CCCCCCCCTCCCTCCCCCCCCCCCCCCCCCCCCTGTGCCCTCTTTTTTTTTTTTTTGTTTGTTTTTCCTTTTTTTTGTAGTGGTTCCACTCTGGTTCAGTACAAAAAGAGGAGAGAGAGATGGAAAAAGAAAGAACAAAAACAAAAAAAAAGAAAAATGTTCACGCACACGCTGCTGGCACTAGTTTTTTTGTTGTTATTTTTTTAAAAGTCCAACAAAAAAGAAAAAGAAAAACGAAATGTAAAAAGAGCCGAGAGAGGGGTTTAAAAAAACAAGAAAAAAGAAAAAAAGAGGAGGATTTTGGGGGGACGAGTTGCTCCCATTTTACAAAATGTAACAAAATTTTTCTCGCAAAATTTTACAAATCTGTAGCAATACAGGAAAAACAAACAAACAAACAAACAAACAAACAAACATATATATCGTATTTACAACAACAAGAAGAAGAACCCTTTTTTTTTTTTTTAAAGTGTAGTGAGAATGCAGCAGATCCCAGCTTTGGCACTCGGCGATTTTGTTCGTTTTTTTTTTTTTTATTTTTCTTGTTTGTTTGTTTGTTTTAAATCCACCCTGTCTGTCAGTCTGTCTGTCAGTCAGTCAGTCTGTACTGCTGCTGCAGGCACACATTCAGTGCTCCGGTTCGCCTTCCTCTTCCACGGCAACCCGGGTCACGCACAACACGGCCTCAGCCACGTCGGCCCGTCCCTCTGCCCGTCAGGGTCACGACCCGCTAATCTTCCTCTCAGAGTGACTAAAAGGGGAAGTTCAGGGCTCACGGTAAAGTTTCTCGTATAGGAACGCAGTCATATGTTCCAATGGTGGATGTTCATATTATTATCAGTCAATTTCATCCATTGTGGAAGATAATTAAGGACATGTGGGATTATATAAAATCCAAACACACCTTTCTCCCCAAGGTACCAAATCCCACCTGCTCTTTCAGTATCGGTGCCATGACGCACCATCTGCAGCAATATTAGACACTGTGAGCAAACTATGGGTTAAAATACGGCGTTCATAACGTTAACACGGGACATAGCTGTACGTCTGAATGAAAAATTGCTTTTTCCCTATTTCTCTTCATATATCTCCTGTTCCAGTGGTGGATGTTCATATTAAACATGGTCAGTGTTTTTTAACGAGGTCAGTGTATGTACAAGTAATCCTTCAGAGCTAAAAGCTCTGGCTGCAGACTGCTCTAAACGCTCAGTTTCAGACAGTTTTTTCTACCCTTGGGTCTGTATGATGTCATAGTGAGGGGAGAGAAACCCCAGGCAGAGAAGCCCTGCCCACTTGCTCTGCAAATCTTCCAAATACGAGGGGCAGCCAATCAGAAGAAAGTTCCCTCAAAGAGGAGGAGCTCAGACAGAGGATGAACTGAGGGGTTGCACTGAGGCTGGAAATGAGCAGAATATTTCTAGGTTCAGGAGTGTGTTTATGATAGGAATATTACATTCTCTCTAAATGGCACTTCCAGTGGATTTTAACATAATCACAATCACTCAAGTCTCAGGATTTATCAGACCACTTCTTAAATGTAAGGCTGAGGATGTCAGCAAGCCAGTTAGTGTTCTTTAAAGGTAGTTATTGTAAATCTCTGTGTTATAAACGGTTACACTAGCCAAAACTACCAACAGAAAGTAAAGATATCGGGCAGGTCTGACACCCTTGATCCAGATGGATAAACAGCGCTTACAGGCCAAAGGAAAAACATGTGAAGTTGACTTGAAGGTGTAACTTTGTTTGAATTTCTAAAATTGCACAAAACCCTAAAATATTCTCCGTATTCACTGTTGGTGCTTTGAAACTCAACACTAAGACTGAATCGCATAGTGTTTGGCTAATTGTTCACATTTCACACACACCAGTTATTCTCAGGAAAATGGAAAAAATTAATAAACTCGTCCAGTTCTCCGTGAACAAAGCCTCACGTGCCGTCACACTGACCGAAGCAGCTTTTAATACGGCACTGCTGACAACCAAAGACTGTGTCACAGCTTCAAATCACAGCTAGTCAAAGTTTCCATTGGAAAAATAACAAAAAGGAAGTAAATATAGAACGTTTCTGTGGTGAAGGACTCAGTCGTGTCATAATGCAGCGCTGAACGAATGTAAAGGCTCGTTTTTTCAGGACTGGAAACTGGAGTTAAAGCTTCCAGTTTCAGCTTGGTGATTCATTAAATATGTTTAACAATAACATAAAAAAACACTTTGAATAAAATATTCTGTTAGCTTTGTCTGACTTGAAATTGATTTAGAGGAAGAAAAAAAAGGAGTTGCATAATAATGCAGACGGACGGCTCTGACAAGGACGAAGAATGTGTGGAATAAATTTTGATATGTTGCATGAGTGAAATGCTAATTGTTCATTTAATTCAACCAAACCGTGCACTGAGGAAATAATAAACTAATCCCACTGAGATTTATGTTAAAGGGACACTGTTTTCTTATTTTTGTGAGACATGTTTGTTGTTCCATTTCACTTAAATCTGCTTTGTTTCCAGGCTTGTTTGTAGATTTATTCTCGGGGGAAGTTTAGGGGTAGTAGAAGTGATCCACTTCACCTCTTTGAGGGAATGTTTGAATTTTGTCCCGCTGAAGAAAAACACCTTTAAAAGGATCCCTGTCACACCTCCAGTCTCAAACCATGATTGTTTACAGCTCTTTGGAGGATGCATGTGTGATGGTGTTTGTGCGCTGAGCCTCGTCTCTGCACACACTCGCGGCGAAGGCTTGCTCCTGTGCTGTTATAATACTATTGTAAAACTCACATTGCTCTGAAAATGAAAGCAGCAATTTGAAATCCGCTGTAAGGGGGGGGGGTTTCAATTATCTTCACAGATCGTGACCCTGAATTTCTCCTTGCACTCTTCCGATTTCAATTTGGGTGCAACCCACAATGAAGCCTGCCACAGTGGAGGCCCTGTCGTGTTTAAACTCGTCCTTTTGTGTGCGAGCGTCACATCTACACAGCGGTTGCTTCAGGTCGCTGACGAGATTGGCTCCAGCGTGACGGAGGAGGATGTTGTGCGTGAGCCGGGATGTGACAATCAAGAGATTAAAACAAAAAAATCGGTAAAAAATAAAAAGGGAAAAAAAAATCTGATAATCAAGAAGCTCTTCTTTTGTTGCTCCATTCTTCATTTTCCCTCCTCTTGTATGTTTCCAGCAGCAGCGGCGGTGGAGGAGGCGATGGCGGCAAATCTTATTCGCACCTGAAATGGACAGAGGAGAGAAGAGAGAGAGGAGGGAGGGGAGAGGAGGACAGGGAAAAATGCATTAAAACCTGTCAAATGTTTCCCGGCACAGGAGAAATGTCAGTTTCACAAGAACTCAGATGATTTTCAGCAAAAAATGAAAACAAACCCAAACAAACAGAGAGAGGGAGGGAGAGGGGGAGAGGGGGGATTAAAGAAGCAATTGTTGAGCCAGGAGTCGGTGTTCCTGGTCGCCTGGTGCTGCTGGGAACTGGGACACGTTGTGAAATAACGGCAGCAGACCTGACCGGCCGGTGCGCTCTCTCCTAATCCGTGTGAGAGGAAAACTGTGCTAAAGTTGTGCTTTGTGTGGAAGGGATTAAACATGGCCCACGGTCACCACACACCACCACAATCACACACACACACACACACACACAGGCTGAAAGCTCATAAACTGCAGATGACCTGGAGGTAAATTCAATGTATTTAAAGTGGCTCTAATCAATATTTCTGTATACAGTCATGAAAAATGAAGTTCTCACGGGACTCTGTGCAGCCCAGCACACTCTTACTGCTTCCATAGGAGTTAAGAGGGTAAGTAGCAGCCGGGTGCTGCTAATCAAATGCACTTGATTAAATGATCATCAGCAAGTGTCACCACATCTATATTAGAAGTAGTTTTGGCAGTTTGCAGGTCTGGACTATTCAGGTGTGTCTTAACACAATGCTACAATCTTCCCAGGAGTGGACGTCCCAGCAAATTCACCCTGAGGTCAGACCGTGCAATGCTCAGAGAAACTGCAGAAAACCCAAGAGCAACATCTCAGACTCTACAGGCCTCAGTTAGCATGTTAAATGTTAAAGTTCATGACAGCACAATTAGAAAAAGACTGAACAAGTTTGGCTTGTTTGGAAGAAAGTCTCTTCTCTCTAAAAACATCTGAGCAAACCACAAGACTTCTGGAACAATGTCCTTTGGACAGATGAGACCGAAGTGGAGATACTTTGCTATAACGCACAGCACCATGTTTGGTGAAAACCAAACACAGCATATCAGCACAAACACCTCATACCAACTGTCAGCACAGGGGTGGAGGGGTGATGATTTGGACTTGTTTTGCAGCCACAGGACCTGGGCACCACTTAGCCGTCCATGAAGTCCTCTGTATACCAAAGTATTCTAGAGTCAAATGTGAGGCCCTCTGACTGACAGCTAAAGCTTGGCGTAGCAGCAAATCTACAACAGAAGGGCTGAAAAAGAAATGAATCGAGGTGATGGAATGACCCAGTCAAAGTCCAGACCTCAACCTCATTCAAATGCTGTGGTGGGACCTTCAGAGAGCTGTGCATAAACAAATGCCCACAAACCTCAATGAACTGAAGCAACGTTGTAAAGAAGAGTGGGCCAGAATTACTCCACAACCATGTGAGACACTGATAAAGTCATACAGAAAATAATTACTTCAAGTTACTGATGTTAAAGGTGGTTCTAGAAGCTATTGAATCATGGGGTGTACTTAGTTTAGTTTAGTTTAGTCTGCAGAGAGTCAAACTTTATTTATCACGACTGCACACATACCCAAAGTTTGTACATTAATCAATGAGCTCTCTGCATGTTCACGGAGAATTTAAAATTAAAACTTAAATTAAATAACATTAAATCACACTGCAGCTTTTGTTTAAGCTCCTCTGAGCTCAACACAGAAATTAACTGATCAGTTCTCAAGTTAAACAGGAAAAAAAAAAGTCTAATTTCTTATTCAGCTGGACAGGCTGCGAATGGCTGCTCGATCAGCTGTACAATCAGACACAGCAGCTGATGATCCAGCATGGCTGACAGAGGCCGTGCTTTATTACCCCCACATACAGAATACACAGCGTTATTGAACATTATTGAGCGTTACTGAACCAGGCACAAAGAGGCAGGGGGCCCTTTGAGCTTCACCTGAAACATGTTACTTAAAAAGACACAAACTGACTACAAGGGACAAAACAACCACAAGAGGAACATAAAACTCAGGAGAGATTAAAGGTGAGAAAAGGGGCAAAAGGGGCACGGGTGTAGAGATGCACAGCAGGATCGGTCAATAACAAAAGTCACGAATCAATTTTACCAGGAAAAGTACAGACAGACATTCTTCTGATGGCACAAAAAAGTCATTTTCAGGAGGCAACAAAGTTTCAATGAAACTTAGAGGAGGATTCATCCAAGGGTTTTGCTGCTGGTCCAGCTGCTGTGTAATGACACACATCCTGATTAGATTGTGCTGGTGTGACCAAAAATTCCTCTTCAATGCTCAGCAATGGTGGCAGAATTCATGGAGCACGACGCTGTGCATGTCAGAAAAAATGCTAAACATGCCCCCGGTGTCGCTCGTCACCTGACGCACTGCCTTCAGGGTTGGAAGCTGTGGACTCTTCAACTAAATACTACTGAAAACTGCTCGGCTGCAGCCACACGCCCAGCTCTCATCGATGATCCTTTACACGAAATTCAGGTCAGTTTGAAACAGAAGTTCAAGTTCGGCTTGGTGAAAGTTTGAGATTAGTGTCGGAATCACAGTTTAAGTGGTCTAAATGGGAATTTTATGAACCTGTTTCTCTGAGCTTTTTGGTCACACCTCGTGCTCTTAGCAGACACGCTCAAAGCCTTCCTGAGGTGCAAAGGAAGGTATTGCTGAAGGGGAGATCGTTTAAATTAAATCAGGTAATTGTTTTGATTTTTATGGTCTGATTCCCTGAACTTATGGATCAAACCTTGTATGAATAAAACATTCAGAACTTTTTCTTTCATTAAAATGTATTTGGTATAAATTTTGAGGACTGTGCAGCCTTTGAGGAAGTTCTCGCAGTGCTTTCCAGGTTTAAAAAACTGATTATCTTTCTGCCATTTGAATGGACATTACAGACGAGACTACAATAGAAAATAATAAAGATTTCATTTAACATCAGGAGTGCTGGGAGCTTTGGGTGATTAGGTGCCAAATTTTCTTTCCAACTTCAAATCAAGGAATTTTAACTGGGAAAAAAAACCTCCTTTTTATTAAAACTGATGGTACAAAATGGAAATAAATGAATTAAGATTGAGGTGACCTGGAAGTAACTTTGGGTGTCTCGCTGCTCGGTGTTTTACATCATAATGATGACAGCGAGGGAGAAGCTCTGCAGCACTTTGGCAATTAAGGCTTCATCTATAAGGTACGACTGTTGATAAGTTATTACGGGACGCCGCGCCGCGCTCCGCTGATTAAATGAAGCCCCGAGCTGCTGTGATTAGTGAGACAGGACAATGGATGGTGCACACACACACGCAAACACACACACACCATTAAAGCGCACACACTCAGATAAGCTGGCGACATCAATTAGCGCTGCTGCAGAAATTTGTTTTCGCTTCATCAATCGTTGCGGCTCACTAATATAATCTGGTCGATGCCATCACTCTTTAGCACTCTTTATTAGTATCATCTTGCTGCTGTGACCTTTAACCCCTGACCTGGCCTGCCCAGTGTGTAAAATCACAAAAAAATATTAATATGAATGAATGTGAAAGCAAAGCGTCTTTAAATGAGCTGAATGTTATGAGCCTGGTGTGTTGATTTAACTGTTTTATGATTCGTTTTGTATTCACTGAATTTGCCCCCTCACTTCTCTACAGTTTGAAAATTTGTGAACACTTCCTGATTAATTTCATCGGTTATTCTTAATACTGTCAGCAGATACTTGTCTTTTTTTTATCTGAAGTTTACCGTGGCCTCCTCTCCAACAGACCAACATCACGATTGAAACTGAAAAAATAACAGGAATGTATATTTAATTTTTAGTATGTTTTGCTTAATGGTTGAATAACTTTTTTATATTGATGACCCACATCAGTCTTTAATTAAGCTGAATGATTGCTGATTCATTTCTGACCAAATGATTTCTTGTGAATAAATACTTGAGTTTAGTTTTCCTGCAGTTTCTCCTCTCAAGGTCTTAAAATTGCATTTTATCGACTGAGAAAAACGGTTAAATTGTGCTTTTTGTCTGTATTTTTGCTTTTAGATTAATTACAGAATGTAAATCTATTTCTTGTTGCTGTGATATCGACTGTTTTTCACTGGCTGCTGATTTGTGGTCTGTTGTCAGAGCCTAAAAATGCTTCTAATAGTTTATTCAAAGCAGCACCAAATCAATATTTTCATTTTAACAAAGGATTAAGTGACTGTGTTTAATCCAAAAGCTGTCATTCAGAGTGATTTTAGCAGCCCACTCCTGGTTTCTATTAGCTCTAAAGAGAATTTTGCTGCCTTTCAGCTTGATGTTTTGGTTTTCTCTTCGACACACTAAACAGTTTCTAGCCTTGTTTGCAGCTCTGACAAACAGCTGCTTACACAGCACCAAACAGCTGGGGTTCAAAAATTAGAAACCAACTGGTGAAGAAACATCATCCAGCAGTAAAAAAGTCAGATATTTCCTTCAGGAGCCGGTGGAGAACAAACTAGAACCAAAAGAGTTTATTGAGTATTTGAATACTGGACTCCCTACAGTGACTGAAGCTTGTTTTTTGTCCGAAATTTGTCAATCTGAAGGTCCGAGGCCATGGCTCATAGTCGGAAAAGGGTGGAGTGCCCACTCCAGGTTGGGCATGGATTGCTGTCCCAAGTGGAGGAGTTTAAGTATCTCAGGGTCTTGCTCTCGAGTGAGGGGAGAGTGGAGTGGGAGATTGACAGATGGATTGGTGCTGCGTCTGCAGTGATGTGGATGCTGTGAAGAGAGAGCTGAGCGTGAAGGTGGTGAAGCTGTCCATTTACTGGTTGTTCCTACTATGTTCCTAGCCTCACCTGCAGCCACAAGTTGTGGGTAGTGACCAAATGAGTAAGATTGGGGATACAAGTGGCAGAAATGAGCTTTCTCTGAAGGGTGCCTGGGTCTGCCTTAGAGATAAGGTGAGGAGCTCTGCCATTCAGGAGGGACTCAGTGTAGAGCTGCTACCCCTCCACATGGAAAGAAGGACAGTTGAGGTGGTTCGGGCATCTTACTAGGGTGCCTCCTGGGTGCCTCTTAGGTGAAATGGTTCAAGCATGTCCAACCGGGAGGAGTCCACAGGGCAGACCCAGGACATGCCCGAAAGATTATGTCTCTCGGATGGCTTGGGAACACCTCAGTGTCCCCCCAGAAGAGCTGGCTGGGGAGAGGGAGGTCTGGGCAACTCTGCTTAGACTGCTGCCCCTGCAACAGGACCTGGATAAGCATCAGAAAATGGATGGATGGATGGATGGGGGTCAGTGTAGGGGTTAGCTGCAGCCCTGAGAACAAAGGGTGTTCTCCAGACAGTTGTGATGGTTTATGATAAAAATTTCCAATTGAAAGCAACTAGAAGCACAGCTTCTGTGGCAGAGGAAAAGGATGCTGAAGGGACCATCATGTAAGCAAAAACTGAAAAAAGACAAAACAATTCAGTGCAATTATTAGGCTATGAAAGAGGCGGTGAAAAGTAATTATTTAGATCATAAAATATGGAACTTTTTGGTTTTAAGTGCCAAGATTCAGAAATAAAACCTCATTATTCTTTGTAAATCTAAGACTTTAACATGCCATTGGTAATGAAGTTTAATAAAAGGATGTTTTTATTGCTCAGTGAAAATTGAATGGCATTTGTTGGAAGTTTAATGAGAAAATTCAGGCTTTCTTTTTGCCATATTTGCCTGTTTTAGTTAACACCACATATTTCAGAGAGTTTGACTGTGACTTCTATCTGGAGCAGATTTTCCATCAACAGTGTTTGGTGGATTCCAGCGTTCACCTGCCACACTCAGTAATCTGTGAGCCAAACTGATTTGGAGAGCAGAATTCAGCCTCCAATAATAACTGGCACCTGAACTGAGCGTCTGGCAGAGCAGACAAGTCTGCGGCCGCAGTCACAAACTGCCAGAGTTTAGATAGCTGCTCATGTTAATTTATCATCCCGCTCACAGTCCAAATCACCACCACCAAAACGCCTCCTCGAGCTCCACTGATAAATCTACTGTAACATGCAGTTTTTACATGTTTCACTTTACGGCAGCTGCTGATGAATTAACTGTGAAAAAGGACAATTTAATTGTCGCGTTTGACATCAAAATTGGATTCATCTAATTTTGGTAAACAATGACCTGTTCGCCGTCTCTCAGTCTGATGTGTGGGTTGGAGCAGAGAGGCGGAGAGTGGAGGAGTTTATGAGAGCAGCTGTAGCAGACTGAAGAACCAAAAAACACGAGTAAACAAATATGACTAGTATCTGTGTCAGTGTTCTGTAGTAATTAATAACAGTAATAGTTGGCTCTTGGCTCCAGAGAAGAAACAGACAAAACCTTGTTGATGTCATAGTGAGGTTTTCTTAACTGTGACCTTCTTGGTTTTGTCATGAAGAGAACAAATTTCTACAGAAAACCTGAGTTTCAAACTGCGGTTATAGAAGATATTGGTAATAGTATCTTGGTGGCACTGTCCTACTAGATGAAGAAGGTGGGAAAGATTCACATTTTTCCAACTGGCAGATTCATTATGGCACCCAATCATTATTTTCATCTTAAGGAAGGATTACTGTAATTAGGATTATTGATTACATATTATTGTATTTAATGTGAGTGATCTATCAGCCCACACTTGGTTCCTTTCAGCCTGTAAGGAGCGTTTTACTGCCTTTCAGCTTAAAGTTTCGGTTTTCTGGCCGTCACAGTCCTCTGTCTTCATTTCTAGCTCTGAAAAGCAGCTGCACACTGCCTGCTCTGGGGATCAAAAATGTAAGACTTACTGGTGAAGAAAGCAGAACATCCAGCAGTAAAACTCCCAGATATTTCCTTCAGCAGCTGGTGGAGACCAAATCAGAGCTAAAGAAGAATACTGAGTGTTTTAATACTGGAACTTAGTAGATGTTTTATGTCATTGAAAATTCTAGAGTCATTTTTTGGTGCCAAGAGTAAAAACTTTTGCTAACTTTTGTTTAGCAAACTTGGATTGTGACCCAGTCCAAATTGTACACAGTTTAACTGGCTCAGGTACAGGTTGGTGCATCAATAAATCCAGCACCTACATGGATCCAAATGGACCTGGATCCAGACATCTGTGGTTCCAAGAAAACTGTGTTTTTAGGGAATAAGATTTTAATTAATTTTACTTTGGACCACATAAACCAGTTATTTTGGTTTCCCTGAGTTGTTATTGTCTTCATCTTTGCCATCTTCTTTCACATTGTTTTCCATGTTTTTTGGCCCCTGTATTTGTCATTGATTGTCATTGTGCTTTGATTGTCTTCTTCAGTGCCATCTTCTTCTCTGTCTTCCTTCTTTGGTCTTTATTCAACCCATCCAGGGTTTGGGTTAGGATGACGTCTTCATATTTGTATGAAATTTATACTTTGGAACAGATGGGAAAACTTTTAACAGACACTGTAAAGCTGCAACACCAAAATGAGACTTCTAGTTTCTGAAAATTTGCCTGTTTAGTATGTGGCTAAAACAAAACCCAGCCCTTATCCCAGATAGGTCGTCAGTGACCTGGTGAATGTAAAAAAGTTAAAGACCTCATAGTACCATGTTATCCCAACCAGACTGGAGGCTTACTTGTGGTTCCTCGAGTTTCTAAAAGTAGAATGGGAGGAAGAGCCTTCAGCTTTCAGGCCCCTCTCCTGTGGAACCAGCTCCCAGTTTGGATTCAGGAGACAGACACCCTCTCTACTTTTAAGATTAGGCTTAAAACTTTCCTTTTTGAAAAAGCTTATAGTTAGGGCTGGATCAGCTGACCATAAACCATCAATTAGTTACAGCCATTCAGTTGACTGATTTGTTTGACACGGGGTTGGAAAAGTGAAGCCAATGGGCCTTAAACCTGCATTCTTTCTAACAACCAGCAGGGGGTGACGCCTGTGGTTGCTAAAAGAAGTCAACAGGACTTAACTGCTCCTTAATCTGTGACCTCAGTAAACACTTCCCTGATGAGTTTATGGCCTCAATCTCTAGTTTCAAGTCTTAGAGAAGTTGGGGCAGTCGATAAAGCGGGGCAGGCTTTACCATATGATTGACGAGTCGCTAGCCTACGAACATAGAGTTTCCATCAGTTTCTCAGTCAGATCCACTCACTCATTGCTGGGTTTCAAAACACCCAGATGGTGACGGGCAAAACTCAGCTTGAGGCTGGAGGTCTTAGGTTTTGTGCTGATTAGCAAGCGCTAACACGCTAAACCAATACAGTGGACACTCTGCCTGTTAAATATTCTACATCTTTTTAATCTCACTCTGAGCAGCACTCTTAGCATGCCATTAGCCATAAATATGTACAGCATCAGAGTAACATGCATGATTTATTCTGAGATGCAGCTACAGTCTGATTCTTCTGAGCCTTCACAGAAATCAAAAGTTTAGAGAACATTGACATGGACCTCATTTATAAGACCAACACTGGTAATGACAGTGAAACTAATGTTAAATGAATGTAGCATCATGTCAAGCTGCATTATGGGTAATGAAGGCTACATTGTTCATAGAGTTTGCTGCATCTTCTTCAAGTGTTTTGTCCTCCAGGAATGTTGGCGATCAATAGCACCATCTGTTTATTACCCAAAGCCTTTCTGAACAATATCAGCGTGTTCAGTCCAAACCACTGACTTAAGTTTGTGAGCCAGGATATTGTTCTGCGACCCGGACCGTGTCTTCTATTAATTTTCCCTTGGAGTATTACTTGCAGCAGATGGTCTGTGTTGTTTTGCATCATATGACCAAAGTCTAGTTTCCTTCTCTTGATGGCAATAAGAATTTGTATTTTTGCTCATACAACGCAAAACTTCCGCAGTGTTGACTTTGGCTGTCCAAGGTATCTTCATTTGTACACGCCTGTAATTTCTTACACAAAACACTGGTTAGTGTCCATGCCTCAGCACCATTTAGTAGGGTACTAAACACAAAGCATCACAGTATTTGAGTACAGAGAGTGATGGTTAAGAGTCTGCTTGTCAGAACTTCCCGTCTGATACATACTGGGCAGTAAAAGTCAGGACACGTTGACCTCCACCACTCCACAGTTTTTTTTTCCTCTCAAAAGTCACCAACATCATGATTTATTTTATTGCATTTTCATTGGAATCCATCTTCATTATTACTGACTGGAGCGCTGTGACCCGTTTCTTATTTTACTGAGATCAGGGTTTCAGTTTCTTTCTGTCTGTCTGAGTGGAGCACAGCTCAACAGTTTACAGACAAAAAATGATTCAAATACAGTATAAAGCACAGAGTGTGTTTGTGCATTTCTTTGAAAAGAAAAAGAATTTTCCCCAACATTTTTGATTCATTTTTGACACGCAGCTCCATATCTTTGTAGTATCTATAGTACAGTTGGTCCTCAAGCTGTGGTTTAATTTATCTTTGGCGCCTTCACGTGAACGATAGTCCTCTATTATTTTTATGTGGCAAGAAACTGCCTTTTGAGATTTGTAGTTTGTATGTGCACAAGCCACCTTACCTCAGTTTATTCCCTTTGGGATAAATAAAGTTTTATTTTGGACTGAACTGAAGCAGGTAAAAGGAGCCGAAACCTTTTTCAAATATCACTGAAAGGAAGCGTTTTATTTACAACACCTACACTTACTGTTGGTTTTTCAAAATGCTGCATATTGATTATTGATTCCAGCTGTCAAAAGCTGATTTTGAAGGTACCCAAAAGTGGTGACAATCTTTCAAAAGTGACACTGTAAGAAGTTGAATCTCTGCCTTGTTTACAGCTGTTTGTCTTGAGGAAATCATTTGAACAGATTCTATTTTGATAAGCAGAAAGAAACATTAAGACTTTCAATCTTCTGTCAGAACAGACAGAGGAGGGAACAACCGGCACACTCTGTCATCACACTTTGCCCCAGGCGGAGCCTTTTATCTATCAAACTTTGCCACACCAGGGGGTCTGCTGCTATTTTTGGGCCTCCGATTATGTTCTTTTCCCCCTAAATTTTCCTGAAGTTAGTGTTTGTTGCTGAGTAGTTGTAGCCAAAACTCACACAGCTACACACACAGACGGTGACTGGCTCGAGCAATTTTGTTTGTTGCCTGGGATCGAGGTGTTGGCTTCAACACTGACAGGCTGGGGAGCGGAGGGGGGGACACAGGGGACCAATGAGGGCCATGCTGAGTTAAATCAGTTCAGTCTGTAGGTGGTAAAACCTGCAGCCACAGATTCAATTCACTTTAATCCATCCATCCATTTTCTTAACCGCTCAGCCAGCTCAGGGTCACAGGGAAGCTGGAGCCAATCCCAGCAGAAAAAAAGGGCGAGAGGTGGGGAAATTTTTATTTATTTCAAATCTGCCAATTCACAACAATGGTCATCTCAAGGTGCCTTATACAGTAAGATAAAGACCCGATAATATTAGAGAACCCCAACAATCTGATGATCCCCTATGACCAAGGACTTGGCGACAGTGGGAAGGAAGAACTCACTTTTCACAAGAAGAAACCTCCAACAGACCCAGATTAACTTGACTGTTTGGAAGGTGATGGGGGAAAAGAACGCAAGAGAAGCACAGAGAGACCACGAACAGGACAAAACACAATACAACAGTGACATATAAATGCATTAGGAGTGAAAAGGGGAGTGTGAGAACTACTCAGGGCATCATGGGAAGTCCCTCAGAAGCCTGAGCCTATAGCAGCATAACTAAAGGAGGGTTCAGGGTCACCTGATCCACCCTAATTATAAGCTTTATCAAAAAGGAAGGTTTGAAGCCTAATCTTAAAAGTAGAGAGGGTGTCTGTCTCTTAACCCAAACTGGGAGCTGGTTCCATAGGAGAGGGGCCTGAAAGCTGAAGGCTCTGCCTCCCATTCTACTTTTGGAAACTCAAGGAAGCCTCCAGTGTGAGAGCAAAGTGCTCTGTTGGGATAATATGGCACTATGAGGTGTTAATCATGCTGAACAGCCTGCAAACATCAACCTGCAAACAAACCAAACAAGCTGTGACCCAGAACTGGCCCCGCCAAAGGGTAAAATCCAGTCTCCTGGATGGCTTTACAAAGTGTTCCGAAAAGGAGGGCTCAATATTTTGTTTACTTTTTACTGTATTTTGCACCAGGTATCTGTGTCAAATATGGGAGGGAAGGAAATGGGGATCAGGAAAGTGTCCAAAATCCAAATCTTTAAATAAAAACTGGAAGTGGTCATACACAGAAAGGCGGGCTGGAAGGCAAACGGCCCAGGTGAGGAAACCAGTCCATGAAACACCGGCAACCAGTGTCTTTGTATCAAAATAGCAGCGCAAAGATGGCACAAGAGCACAAGTATAAATGCTAGCAATGGTGTCGACAACTTGAGCAGACTATATCATAGGATGTACACAGATACAAGACAGAAGTATAAATCATGCATAAAAGAACAAAACGGTTTGGCTAAGTGATGAGCAGGAGGTACGAGTACTGAGGTAGGTGATTAACTGACTGGACACAGGTGAGGCACAAAAAGGGCGGGGAGTAAAACTCTTTCAAAATAAAACAGGAAGTGACTAAACACAGACCCAGAATGATGACAGAATCATTGTGGTAAGAATACACTGATCACAAAACTTTGAGCTATGATTTAGATTCAGTAAACACTTTCCAGATGAATTTAAAGTCTCAATCTCTATTTTCAAGCTTTATTTAATACAACATACTTTGTAAATTATGATCCCAAGTAGAGGAAAATAGGCATTAAAGTGAGATGCATGAGCGTGCAGTGACCCTCACTTTCTCAGTCCACCACACGCTTCTCATATCTGGTTATAAAAAGCTGAGGTGGAGATGGCTAAAAAGCTCAACTTGAGACTTCAAGTTTTTAAAGGTTTAAAGACGGATTCTGGACACATCATGCAGGGAGGTTTCAGCACGCACAAACAAGAGAAAGAGTTTGAAAGTTTGAAAGAGTTTTAAAGTTGTAGGAATGCACTGGTAATAAATACCACAGCTTTTTCTAGATTGATGTTCGTGTTAGTGTGCCCCCTGTTTTGTTTGTTGTTGTGGAGATGCATGTTGGTGATGACATCCTGCCACTGGACTACGCTGACCTACAGGTAGCAGTGTTGTGCCAAGAAAAAGCAGTGAAGAAGAAAACTGCTGGAGAGTAACAATGTAAACAATGCAGAGTTAATTAGCTGTTCAAGAAAAAACAATCCATGTTCGTTTGACACTGAAAGTTTGCTTTCTGGAAAATTCCACCTTTTACACTCAGACAGTGGTTAATACGTGCTTCTCTACAGAAGAAAAGCCAAAATCAGAGACGCACCACTGAAAAACGTGATTCATGCTTCATTTAATTGCTTGAAAGGAGGTCATTTGTCATTTCTGACATTTTCTAAAATAAGTGATTAATCATTTAACTAAGAAACAGCACTTGTATTGCCAGTGAATGTAATTCAGTTGCAGGTTTAATTAAAAGACACTGCCCTTTTAACATGTACTAAATATTTTCTAACGTGAATGTATCTTTTCAGAGAGCCAGCTACACTCAGTGAACTCATCAAACATTTCAAAAATGACTCGGGAGTATTTTAGCAGCATCCCACTGATCAGCAGTAGCACAAATAAAACAATCAGTGATACAGACCTCAGAGCCTCAGTGAATATTTAAAATCCAAGGACAGCTGCTGATACCAATACCCTCCACAACAAAATACATCAAACTCTCACCGCTTATCCAGTCAGCCTCCCAGATGCGTCCTCCGCCATCTTCTTCTCCCTATCCACGAGCAGCTCCCGTCCTCGCCTCGAGTCCTCCAGCCAGGTCCCGAACACCCCCCGTGCTCCTCCGAGGACTCCCCCGTTCTGTCCCCCGTTTTTCAGCTCCGCCACGCTCTGCTGCCTCAGTCTGTCGGACCGGAGTGACACCGGGTTAACAGAGTCACATTAGAGGGAAAACATGCAGGGCAGAGGGGGCGCTAAACTAAAGAAGCACAGATAACTCCCCCATCAGATCTGATCAAATCACATCTGATGCAAAATACAGTAACAGATTCACAGGGCACAGATATATTTTTGTTTGTAGCAGGAAGTTCATGAAAGTTTGTTTGTTAAAGAAGTATTCAGTGTTTTTAAAAGTAGTATTACTACAGACTAAAAATCACAGACTGTGTATAAAAGATGGATTTTGCTTCCTTGTTTGAAAAAGAGGGCATTAAAGTTCCTTAAACCTGCATTCATACTAGTGGCCAGCAGGGGGCAACTCCTTAGTTGGCAAAAATAAGTCAGATTACATAGAAGTCTATGGGAAAACAACCCTACTTCTCACTTGATTTACAATGTCAGTAAAAACCTTTCCTGTTGAGGTTATGCTCTTGATCATGAGTTTAAAGTCTTATTTAACGCAACATGATGCTTGTTTTGTAAGTTATGGCCCCATTTAGAGTAACATAGATGATGAAGCAAGACATGCTTTAGGGCGTTTCCTGTCTTGTGACTGAGTGTGTGGTATCTTGGTTTCTCAGTGAGATCCAGTCCTCACTTATCACATCCAGTTTCAATAAAAATCAAGACTGTGACGGCCAAAATACTCAACTTGAAGCTTAAAAAAGACGAGTCCACGAATCAGCAGGCTACGTCCATCTTTTATATACACTCAGTGGTATGAATACCATAATACAAGTATGATACAAGTAAAATGCCTCCTTAACGTATTACTGAAGTGAAAATACACAAGTGTTATCGGGAAAACGTACTTTAAGTTTTAACAGCAAAAGTATTTGTTAGGCAGAGTGGACTCTGTCACTGTTATACTGTCACATATGATAATATAATTACTTTTCGTTACTACTTGAAACACCATTTTAATGTTGTAGCAGGTAGAATGAATGCAAATTCATTTTCCTATGGTTCGGTAATTTATGCAACAGTAACACATACAGTATTTTATAAAGGTAAAAAATATTTTGGGGTTGTGAAGATGTTGGGGATCAACAAAGGTCAAAGAGGTCGGTGACAGCTTGCCAGTAAAGGTGATTTTTAGCTCATTTACCCATTGATGTGTTCAATTATCATGATCATTATCCTGAGATTGATAATAAATTGAAACTGCCTCACTATCATTTCATCTCTCTCATGCACGCAATACTGAGATTTTTTCGTTTGGGCCACACATTGTGCATGATGAAGGGTGGTAGCACAACCCTAACAGGTGCATGTTAACCTCCTCTGCCATCCTGCCATGGCAGCAATGCTAATGGTCATCTGCAATTCCACAGTGGGAAAACAGGACAATCAGACTATGGAGCAGATTACCCAAACCTGAAACATTTATCATAAAATATACACACCATACATACAGAAGCTTATGTCCACCCAACTCAGTTACAGCGCCTTGCAAATGTATTCATACCCCTTGACCTTTTCCATATTTTGTCATGTTACAACCACAAACTTAAATGTATTTTATTGGGATTTTATGTGACAGACCAACACAAAGTAACACATAATTGTGAAGTGGAAGGAAAATGATACATGGTGTTCAAATATTTTTTACAAATACAAATCTGAAAAGTGTGGCGGGCATTAGTATTCAGCCCCCTTTACTCTGATACCCATAAATAAAATCCAGTGCAACCAATTGCCTTCAGAAGTCACCTAATTAGTAAACAGAGTCCACCTGTGTGTACTTTAATCTCAGTATAAATACAGCTGTTCTGTGAAGGCCTCAGAGGTTTGTTAGAGAACATTAGTGAACAAACAGCATCATGAAGACCAAGGAACACACCAGACAGGTCAGGGATGTAGCTGTGGAGAAGTTTAAAGCAGGGTTAGGTTATAAAAACATATCCCAAGCTGTGAATATCTCACAGAGCACTGTTCAATCCATCATCTGAAAATGGAAAGAGTATGGCACAACTGCAAACCTACCAAGACATGGCTGTCCACCTAAACTGACAGGCCAGGAAGGACAGCATTAATCAGAGAAGCAGCCAAGAGGCTCATGGTAACTCCGG
>VUQI01034148.1:5955-24685 GCA_015106735.1 Paratilapia polleni | reverse complement strand
ATATCAATTTTAGTGACCTCCGATTGGCGTAACCAGGTGTCACTACTGCCGACGTGAATTACAATCTTACCAAATCTACGTTTATCCTTAGCCAGCAGTTTTAAATTTTCTTCAGTGTTGCCTGCTCTGGCCCCTGGAATACAATCGACTATGGTCGCTGGAATCTGAGAATGGAGTCGCCAATGACCAGAGTTTTTTCCTCAGCGGGTATGTCGCTGAGTGGGGAAAATCGAATCTCCAATTCATTGAGCCTGGCCTCCAAAGCTACAAACTGGCTACATTTATTACAAGTATCATTATTAATAAAGGAGGACAAAGAATAGCTAAACATTTGACACAGAGAGCAGGAAAGAGGTGAAACAGGAGAAGCGTTAAGCTAAAATGGTAAATGGTAAATGGACTGGTACTTATATAGCGCTTTTCTACTCAGATTCTGTGTACTCAAAGCGCTTTAACTACAGGCCACATTCACCCAGTCACACATACAGCACTTTTATCTATACTTAAGTGCTTACTAACATTCACACAGACACTCACACTCCGATGAATGCATCGGGAGCAACATGGGGTTCAGTATCTTGCCCAAGGATACTTCGGCATGCAGACTAGGGAAGCCAGGAATCGAACCACTGACCTTCCGATTAGTAGGCGACTCGCTCTACCTCCTGAGCCACAGCCGCCCCGCAAAAAAGCTACGCTAAGCTAGCGAATCCCTAAAGACACCATGAGTGAATATAAATTTGCAGGTGATTCAGCAGAAAGTGTTCTATTAATAAAGCATGTGTAGGTTACACTATGAAAATAAGTCACTATGTAAAAGTTAGTAGTAAATTAGATAAGCTACACAACAAGCACAGGAACAGGAAGTGAAAGGATACCACAGAGAGCCAACACCAAGTGAGAGTGCCACCACAGGAGACCAATCCAAGCTGCAAATAAACAAATAAATAAAATTATGTAATACTTTTCTAAGAAAACCTGGCCCCTCTGGATTAAATGAGGTACCAAAATCTCATTTGTACCTGATTTTCATAGATCAAGTGTTTCTGTATTCCGTCTACCTCTGTCTGTTCACATGATTATTTCACCATTTAGCCTTTCTTTCTTTCTGAATTTGAGGATTGTGGTGGTGTATTCTGTCAATGATGCATGCACCTTACAGGGCTTTTTTGTCATCATGCTTGACAAGTAGACTGTCATCCTGTCGCAACCAATGACACTCAAACTTCAACAGAATACAACACATTGCCTCTCCGTACATGACATGCACACCCCAAACAGGGACTTCTCAAAGTCACCCATTCTTGCCAATCTCATTAGCAAGCAACAGCCACTCTGAATCTCAACCAAAAGCCAAACACACACTTGTTAGTAACAAATGTCAGACAGTTTATGTTGTATTATTTTCTTGCACTGATTCATCATGTAATAATTTGTTACTTTGTGAAATATTTAATTTCGATTAAATTAAACTGCCTTTCTTGCCTTATTATAAAGATAATTTAAATTTTATTTTCCCCACTGAAATCCTCAGTGAATCCTTGAGTAAAGCAGTGTTGCTAGAAAGCAGCTGGCATTCTCCCACTGTAGAGGGAAAGGAAGGACATGGAACGCCAACAGAGAGGTTTCAAATCTTTCATGTCACTTGTTCTTTTTGCTTTTGTTACCACAGTTAACAACAAAAAAATCTGTCTAATCTCACACAAGAATGCCTTTGTACAGCCACACAGGCACTGTCATGCGCGCACACACACACACACACAAACAGATACACATATTTACACACACACACACACACACACACACACACACATAGCATAAGACAAGTGGTGTAAGAAACACAAGTGAGAGTTTCTCTTCATCTTCAAAGATGAGTCATCATAATCAACTTGCCCAGGCAATAAAAGATACTTCTGTGATTCAGATACATACACTCTTGTGCATACCTACACACAAATACACACATACATCAAAGGCAGTATCACCTGCAGGTGTTTGAAGTGGCTCATATTGGGTTTGAGCCACTCCAGAAGGATTGAGGTATTACTGAGGAGCTGGTGGGTTGTAGGTGGGCACTTTGGCATGGCAACACTTCTGAGTTTGAGTATGAAAAAAAGAATACCAAAAAGGGACACTTCTTCTGCTGCACTCAATACAGTGCTAATACGATGGCATAATAACATCATAATTTAACTGATTTAAATTATATAAATTTATTCACAACAGAGTTAATTTCAGAAATTAATGTCAAAACAGTAGTAAAGCAATATGGGACAATTGCCAATAATATTTCCATTGCATGTCAGTTACACTGAAGATGGCCTGGGAAAAGTCAGGAGGTTTTCTTTCTTACACTTGTAGACACTCCATCCGATTCTGTGTCTGTGTACAAATGTGGATGTGAGCTTAGGCAGAGGATTTAAGCAAGCGATATGGAAATAGAGGATGAGGGCTTAGTAATGCAAACCTTAAGCCCTCCCAGTGCACTTCTGTGTATCTGACTTCAGTGACCGCAGCCCTGCAGAGCACATATCTTTGCCTCAATATGTATGGAAATGAGAGGCAATCATGGTAACGTGTGTTCAGTGTCTTCAAACATGCTAATGGTGCCAATTGCCTCGGCGCCCAGCCTAACATTTCACCTCTTCCTCACACCTTTTGCTTTTCTCTCTGTCTCTTCTGACCTGGAACAGGTATGGTTTTAATTATGCATTAAAATATACGTAGAACTAGTCCAGTCCACTTGACTGAGCTTCTCCTGCAATGTTCATTGCTCCTTCTTCAAGCTCCCTTTCTCCTTCTACCCTTTCTCCTTCCTTCCTTCACTGACTCTACCCCTAAACCTCCCTCTCTTCCTTTAGAAGTCAGGGATTGAAGGACTCGATTTCAAAACTGTGCACGTCTCAGTGACTCAAGTGAGGTTTTTGTTCCGCTGCCACACTTCCGTTCACAAATGCTCCAGCTTGGGGAGGAGGGAGAAATCCCTGTTAATCTAGTGAATCTGGCTCTCTAGGTCTTTTTTGTTCACTGTTGCTGAGATCCTGATGCATTGATCTCTTGGGAGGCGTGTAGGGTGTGGGGTTGGATGAACTGAAGTTGCTAGAGGGAATCTCACATCCAACTGTAGACATAATATGTTAAAAAGAAAAAAAGAAAAAACAAAGCTGTCTTTATTCACTCAAGGGTTTGCAGACGATCAACAGTTTGCACTGACCTCTTTGAATTTGTAATGATGTATTGTTATAATTATTTACTGTTAAGATTTTAAAAAAAATCCTGAAAATAAAGACAAAGACCATTACAACTTTGGTTTCTACGTGATAAGACTGGTTCTCTACCGCATGTGCCCCACACCCCTATCAAGGCAGTGAAGAGATATTTTTATTGGTAGAAATCCAGGACAACAAGGGGTCATGCTGTTATATTTAGCAGGTAATTTACTGCTGTAATTGCACTGTAGCTAAATTGGGGGTATAATGCAAATGACTGTATTTAGTGCTAATATAAACATAGAAAAGTTATTACACTGGCACCTGTGCAATCTGCATTGATAATCACATCAGCTTCTTTGTATTAACACCTATTTGAATGCCATATACAGATCTTATGCATCAAAACTTGTTGAAATCCAGGTGCTTGTCTCCCTGAAGTAGTTTTACTGTGCACTTGGCCTGCACCAGTGGTATTGCCAGAGGGTGCTTGCTTTGTTGATCTGTGTTTAATGAAAGTGACCACGCACAGCGCAGATTTGGCCATTAGCTCAGCAAGAGCCTGTAATCACTACAAGTTGTTTCCCTTTTTTCTTGCAGTTCATTATTGAACAAACATTCTGCGGGGAGAAAAGCATGTGTATCTGCCACCTTCTTTCTCCTTCTTTTTATTCCCTCTGCAAGGCTGCACTTTGGAAACTATCGATTTGGTGGCTTGAAAATAACAAACGACAGCTGTGCGAGTGGGATAATAAACAACCTTAGAAAAAAAAACATGTAAAAAAGCATCCATGAAGTGTGTGCCCTGAAGTAATTATTAGCTACTGTATACGCTTAAATTTAATCAGCCAGAGTTGATTGCTCTTACTGTTGTGTGGCACCCTCAGTTTTTTGGGAGGAAGAAAGAGTACCTGGATATGGCAGTGTCCAAGGATATGTCACTGTGGTACACAGAGTGCAGCATATTTGGTTTTGTAGCGGGATTGAAAAGACCTTCAAACCCTCAGCAGGGTGAATGTGAGTCATCCAAAAGACCTTGTCTAACTCTGTGTTCACATGGAGACAAAGAGTACTACATATACTCACATGAAAAAAGCTCAGTATATTCTCTATGCACACATAGTCTTGATTTAAATTGACAAATGTACATTTGCACAATCACAATGCTCCTCAACTTTTGAAACTTGAAACCCACCACTGTCCTTTCTGATTCCCTAACTAAATATTTTCATCAACACAAAGAAGTTTACAGTATGTGATTTTTCCTCCAGCAAGTTTTTAAATTGATAAACAGATTCACAGACATACTGAACATAAAGTCCCTATCAATCATTCGCATAGGTACACAGACACTCACTAGACTTAGGCTTGTCTGTTTCTATTAATGGTAATCAGCTGGGTAATGATGACGGAGCTGTGACTGTGGCTTACTTACTGGTGGCTGATGGCCATGCTCTCTGACAGCTGTCAGCCGCCATGACTACACTGCCAGGGCCCTCCTTAGGACTTATTTCAGCTCAGTACATCAGCTGCAGCAGCACTTCACACACAGACTTGTTGATTATCAGCATCAGTGGGCCGGCGTGGAAAGACTTCTCTGACCGCCTGTCTGCTAATGACAGCCACCATGATGGTGGATGGGAGAAAGAGGACACAGCCTGTCACTTTGATTCATGCAATAGCAGCTCCAACTGGATGGCTTCTCGCCAAAGTCTCGACAGTCGTTATATCCCCTCCTAAATGACATTTAAAGTGTGAAGCAGTGGCTGTCCTTGTGGCTCAGTCACCCCAGGCTGGGCCCCGGACATGAGTCCTGAACCCTGTGCCAAGTTTTGAAGTAAGGTCGCAAACCCCACAGCAAATTCTCCTCCTAGATGCCCTAACTCAACTCACTGGCATTATTGAATATGTAGAAAGTGACCTTGAAGACAGAGGCTGCCAATGATCTGCTGTGACTTTACTTTCTTGTTTGTTTGTTTGTTTTGTTTTGTTTTTACCTTGTAGCCCCTCATATTTTGTTTGTTTCTTGTGCTTTCCTATCTTAGTCATATTGCACTTACGCCCACCTAGAAATTTGAGCAAAGACATCCAAAGCCAATGTATACTGGGGCAAACAAAGCATGCATGTCTGCTTTTCAAATAAACACAGATAATGCACAATCACTGAATTATTTCAGATGCTTATCACTGAATCTGGATAAAAATAAACAGAAAGTAGTATATATATATATATATATATATACTGCATTGCAGAATCAGCTAGGTAGCTAAAATATCTATTATATAATTTGTTACAGATGACAAGCATGAAGTGTTACAGTAGTTTTTAATCAGAAAATAAATTTTCTTGGAAGACCTTAAAGTGGATGTTCTCAAAGAAATTCAGTGGTATATTTGCTTTGAAATATATTATTACAAGTGTACCACTTTATCAATGTAGACATACTTAATTGTAGTAAAACTCTTAAAATGCTGTGCAATTGGAGAGAAAACCCACTGTAGCTTCATGCACTTGTTCAACTTCAGTAGTTCTAATTGTGTATTTTTTTTCTTGATCATCTAGATATGTTGAAAAATGTTCTTAGCGTATGTAGAGACAATCACACATATTATGTGGTGCATTTTAGGCTGAAAACATATTTGGCTAAACCCTGAACTCCTCAGATCCATACACTAAAAACACTGAAATATTACACCCCTGTGCCTTTTACCTTTACACTAGCTTGCTTGCTGAATCAATTTTACATTCACCATGAGAAACACATTTAAATGTTTTTCCTTCAAGTCTCACAGAGAAATGTGTTTTTAGTGCTTTCATTTACGCAACATGTGTACAACTAAAACACACACTAACACTTCTTCCCATACCTCTATCCACAGTCTATCCGAGAAGTGACAGGCTATGTGTTGGTGGCTCTGAACCAGTTTGACTACCTGCCATTAGAGAACTTGAGAATCATCCGAGGAACCAAGCTATATGAGGACCGCTACTCCCTTGCAATCTTCCTCAATTACAGACGTGATGGAAACTTTGGCCTGCGCCAGTTGGGTCTAAAAAATCTCACAGGCAAGTCGATTTTTTTTTTTTTTTGGTTACTAACATTTTTTTATGTCGAAGAATACTGCACAGTGAGTAAAAGATGCAGCTTCAAATCATCTATGTAATATTACTTTTTGTAATTCAGAATTGAGTCAGAAGCAGTAAATGACAGCAATCAGTTGTGTGATAAGTAAAATGAGAAGAGAATGTGATGAAAATAGAGAGATATTTTATATCTATATTGCTTTTAGACCTCCATGCCAGTGAGAGCTGTGCCAAGAGGCGTTGTGTTCTCAGGTTGTCTGTGTCCATCTGTCTGCCCCATTCTTGTGAATGCAATATGGGTCATTCCATGACAAATCTGTGAGTGCCTCCCAGTTGATCCCGTCAGAATCATAACTTCTTTAGTACAAGTGCTAGATGCATGCAATTTTCAAGTGTCACAGTCTAAAGCCAAAATCACATTTTTGTTCAGCATAAAGTTTTTACCAAATTTGAGCATTAATATCATGGGATACATCATAGCTTCAACATCAAAACTCCATCAATTTAATATTTATGTTATAGAGTAACAGAAACAAGCATTGGTTCCCTGGATGTTTTCTGATAATTCACTGGAGAAAACTTTAAGAAGAACTGTTGGGTAAACTTTAAAGGGTCATATTACCATGTGACATATTTGGCTGATCAAAACAAGTCATAGTGTATGAAAGGTTTCCTTTTTACCTGTATTTTGATACCAGGCTCATCTTCTAGCCGTCATTCCTTAAAATATTCCTTAAAATATTTTTTTGTACTTCTGGGACTTAAGAGATTATTAGGGCTCAAAACTGCTGTAAAAAAATAACATGACTTTAAAAGTGTCAAATTTTAACCCATCACCATGTACTTCAAGGGCCTCTGACCCTGAAGATATTCATAGTATGAAGGTAAAATTTTGCATGGCTTCATTAAATATGCTAAAGGTATTGTACAAAAAAATATCAGATGATTCTGAGGAGGACAAGTAGGAACTTTTCTCAAATTTGACAGACGTTTTATGGAATGACCCATATGTCTTCCATATGTCTTCAAATTTGATACAAATATACTAACATAGTAAAATACAAATGTACCAAAATACATTTTGGTGGTTAAAGGTCAAGATCACACTGGCCTGATATGCATCCAACTCTAATTAATGCAATATATCAGGAATGCCTTGAAGGAATTTCATTATATCTTATACAAATATCAACTAGGGCTCATGGAAGTGCTGATTGGAATTTAGTCAAACAACAGGGTTAATGTGAGCTTAAAAACTCAAAAGCGTAGCCATTGATGTAAACTGCAGCTTGACTGTTTTGACAAAGACTTAAAGTATATGCTCACATGCACAGATAAAATCATGATAAAGTACACTGCTCAGTTGAACAATTTAAATGTGCTAGTAGTTGGTTATTGGCTTCTGTCACCTGTCATGATAGGCCTTTTTTTCTTTTTCCTGACTGGAGCTGTTATCACAATTCACCCTCTTAAATGAAGGGATACTATACTGTCTGACAAAGTTGTGAAAATACATCTCTTTTGGCATTTGCAGCCATCGGTCAGACAACAAGTATTCTTGTCTGAGGTACAACCAGAAATCGATTTGAGAAAATTGTATCATTGTGATTGCTGATAAATAGTGCAGTAAGTAGAAAAATGTGTGGGTGGCTCTGCCTCTTTGTGAAAAATGATCCCTGTGCTAGTAGGTTATCTTCAGCAGCCCTGACCCTGAGGTCAGCACAAATTGAACTTCTAGCTTTTCCACTACAGTGTACCACGCCTTTCTGTGTGTTCAGTAAGATCAAAGCTGTCATTTACTCATCTTGAACCAACCTTACAAATGATCAAAGTGGGCGAAGATGTGGAGAGAAGCAATTCTTTATGGTGGTTGAATAATAGTGTGTAAGGGTTATCTGCCCCTTGGTAGTTCTGCTAATGTTAAAGATAGAGAAATAGATAAATTAAGTGATCAGTGTTTTAATGCAAAGTCTTCTGCACTGACATGTATACATCTGTAGAGCAACACAACAGTAAAAATTCCCTCTGCCACCCAAAGTATTTCTTGTTCAGCACCAGCAGCTTTACCGTTGATAATGAATACCTTTTTTTCAGTTGGGACCTTAAATCAGACTAGACTAGTAGCTCACAGAACACTCAGTTTGTTTCCAGTTAAGTAAATAACTAAATAACTACATAAACAAATACATAAACAATGTAAAGAATGCCAAGGAAACATTGAGTCATATGAAAAAGACAGTGTCATTAGTTTGCTAAAAAAAAAAAAAAAAAGATTTGTAAGGATAGCACTGAGACTTTGCCATCCTTACCAAATACACTTTCTAAATAATTCATTGTTGTCTTCAACTGTTCTTTCCTGGTTATTCCCCAGAGTTGAGAGAAACAATACAACCATCAGTCAGACTGTGCAGCTTCAGTATGTGCTGGTGTGTTACATTCCATCTCCTATCCTTTCTCACACGTGCCGCCATACTTAGGGAATTACATTTGTCCGGCATAGCTTTTTGCCGTGCCCATCCTTTTCCGTTGTGGTGCCAAGTTGAAGCCAGTGCTGAGGGAGCCAGGGCTATTCTCTGTGAGAAGCTGCTGTTTGATGTGCCATCCGTGGCCTCAAGCCATGAAGTAGAGGGGAAGTTATGCACAACAGCCAGGGTCAGAATCTGCTCTACTTCATAACTCTGACTGCTTGTGTTTCACCCTTGTACATTTTGTTCTGCTCACTTTCTTGGTAGTGACAACAAAGCATATTTGCCTTATTAAAAAAACAATAATTTAATGTTTAAAGATTTATTGTTACTGGAATATATTATCTAGATGTCTCTAGTAGGCCTCATGGGTGCTTAGTAAAAGTCACAAAGAACTGTCTTCCGGGAGAAAGAGTATGGCCTCCACTTGGCCCTAATCATCACTTAGTCAGTCTGGGATTACATGAAGAGAGAGAAGACAATGGGACAGCCTAAATTCCAAACAGATTCACAGTATTATTTTGTGAAAGGACCTATCCTTTTGTGCCTTAAACTTTTGCACACATATATGTGTATATATGTACACGTATAATCGTGGGGTGGCTGTGGCTTGTGGGGTGGCTGTGGCTCAGGAGGTAGAGCTCAGCATCTTGCCTGTGGCTCAGGAGGTAGAGCTCAGTATCTTGCCAAAGTATCCCCACGTTGCCCCGATGCATTCATCGGAGTGTGAGTGTGTGTGAATGTTAGTAAGCACTTAAGTGTAGATAAAAGTGCTTTATGAATGTGGCATGTAGTTAAAGCACTTTGAGTACACAGAAACTGAGTAGAAAAGCGCTATACAAGTACCAGTCCATTTACGTATATGCATGTCAGGTTTGGTTAGATAGGGCTGTTTATGATCAGGTCTATAACTGTGGACCCTTGAAAACCTTTATACAAACTTGTCAGTTCATAGCAAGAAACTTGTCTTGAAGGGTCTATCATATCACTGCTTTTTGTGCAGATGGACCTGACAGTTAAACAAGCTCTTGCTGTGGGGAGAGACAAGTCACTTGTGTCCTAGTTTGTTCTGTTGCAGTTGTCATCATTCTACAGTGTGCTGCTGAGAAAGGAAATAAGCCAAAATCATCAGGATAAATCCACTCCTTTACTTCAAGCAGCAGAGATCAAACTCTTCCCTTCCTTCAGTCGCTGTAGTGACTCCAAAGCACTCTCATTCATTACAAGGCCTTTGATGTTTCAGTCATATTAGTCCATCGTTCTTCTACCAGTAGCTCCCAGGAGAAGTGTAAAATGATCAATAAAATTCACAAGCAACATATATAAGAGGATAAAACATATTAAATACATAAGGGGCTAATCGAGAGAAGGCACAGTGAAAGACCCCTTCGGTGCTGAAACCCACACGCAGTTCTACTTGGTTTGAAATTGCCTTGGGATGAAATCAATTTGTCGCTAGTATATTGTAGCATTGCACTTATTGATTTTTCTGGTGCACTCTCTGCGAGCTGTGAATGGACTCTCTGGATTTGAGGGGACTGGAGGATGGGGTGAGGACGTCTCTGGCTGAGCAGGGATAGGACTCCCTCTGATGCACCTTTCAATCAAGCTTAGCTAAGTTATCCTCATGAATATGAAATATAAGGCACAGTCAAGCCGGGGAAAGTTGGGGATAGTGTGTGTGTGCACAGGGGTGTATAGAATAAGAAATATAGGCACTAAGTGGAGAAAGTTTAGTTGTGTTGTTTGACATTTCTTCTCCGGGAACAAAAACTGTCCTGAAGAGAAAAGGCTGGTCCCTATAAGACTATCCATTATTAGGCTTTTTGGGTATGCAAATGAGCTCTCTGATAGCTGCAAGAAAATGCTTCAAATAAGTAATTCTTTTTACTTCTCCCTATATCCAAGCAAGAAAAAAGGTTAAACACAGCTGGCTTCTGACATTTTCAAAGTTCTCTATCCATATTTTGATGCACACTGACCCGCAGTGTCCTCCTCCTTGCTACGGCAAACATTTTCACCACTTCTGTCTGGATTCACATGAACCCCGTGCAGCCTCTGTGCTTTCACATGGTAATTACAGCCTGCTTCCCTGGCAAAATAATAACAGCCTCAATAAGGAGCACAACACAGATGAGCTTTCTGATTTTGCCACCCCCCTCCCCTTTCCTCATTTCATTTTTTTCAGATTTGTTTTGTGTTGTTGATTCATTTTTCTAACCACCCTACGCCTGCACTGCGTCTGTCCAAAATGAAGCATCCAATCTGAGGCCCCATCTGCTGAATGATCCTCTCTCATCGCATGCATGTACACAAGCCTGTGTTTTACGCCAAGGCGTTAACCACTCCTTCATGGCCCATCTGCTCTCTCTTTGTCTATCCCATTTTTTGTCTTTCTTCCATCTCTTTATCCCTTTCTTTGGCTCTCTGTTGGTCATCATATTTCAGTTGGCTGTCTTGATTTGTCACACGGATGCCTTTCACACAAACACATACATGTTTGTACCAATCTGTACTGTATGCAAAACTCTTTTGCGCACTTGAGTCTCACTGTGTTCTCCAAAGGCTACTACAGTTGTTCAGTGGGGAAATCTCCATGAACATACAGTATCATCTGCTCAATGTGTCCTTCTTAGTGTCTCGTGACAGTGATACACAGAGGAGGCAGGGAAAGGATGCAATGGGACAAGTTGAAGGGGATGAGTTGAGTTAGTGTGTTTCCCCCAGACAAGGAACTGCTAAATGGGGGGGAATAAAATTGGTGCTTTTTTCTGATCCCCAAGACTTTCATTCACCACCAAACTACTAGGAGACGAAAGAGCAATTCCGCCACAGGAGGCAGGCAAGATTGGTTCAGTGCACGTCCCAAGAATTCAGCCAAGCCTCTTGCCTGGCAGCCCGCAGACCTCAGGTCTCCTTCAATTGTGTGTCTAATTGATTACTTCCCATGCAATTACTCCTGTGTCACACTCAATATTTCACCACAGCAGGAAGGGGGCAAGAGGGGCTTCTTTTTGAAGGACGACATTCATATTGTCACATTTGTGAGCCTCTAATGTGGATTGTGAGGAAGCGCATGTTAAACTGAAGCCCAAAACAAGCCATCAGTAGTAGTTGATGTTAAGTGATTGCTGTGTAACAGAGAGAGTGAGATTATTTGAGCTGTTTGTTTTTATGCCACAGGCCAGCAAGGCTGAATTCCTCAAAAAAGTTTACTTTAATGTTTCATTTTATTTATTTTTGTTAAACTGCAAAGGAATAATGCTAACATGGCAGGTTGATGCTTAGATTTTCTTTTTCTCACAAAGCCTTCATACAATATAATGGATAACTTTTGCCAGTTTTAAATAAAAAATATTCACATCATTCATAATTTCTCATTTTTCACAGTTTATAGTCCTTTCATTAAATGGCATCATGTTTTTCTTACTTTTCCTTAAATGAGTTTAATTCAGCATTAAAATGTAACCTTGATTATGTTCCTCCAGGGCCATCTGGATCTGTCACTCACAGCATGGCCTAAAGGGTTCATGGATATCTTTCTTTTTTTTATGCTTTGGTTATTTGTTCTATTCTTCACTCTTTAATAATGTGATGCCTGAGATTTCATAAGCAGAAAATAACTGTGCTTTATGAAATATTAATGGACAACAATAGCACAACCTGCCATGAGAAAGGAAAGATAATAATACAAAACAGAGCTTCCCCAATTAAAAATGTGTATGTCTCTTTCTGTGTGTGTGTGTTTCATCTGGCAAAGAACTGAAATAATGGACTGTGTGTCTGCTGAAAGTTTTTGCTCAAAGTTCCCATGTGTCAGACCAGAGTTCACTCTCCCTTAAATCTGTTACAAGACTTAAAACTGCAAAGTTTAAACAACCACCAGCGACCATTATTATGCCACCTTAGGTTTATTGCATTTTGCATCTCTTACCTGCTCACAGAGAATAGAGGAATGTATGGATATTCTGTACAAAAAGTGAAAAGTCTGTAGAAACCATGAATAACATGAAAGAGGAAAATTATAGTAATAATACATATATGCAGTACTGTGCAAAAGTCTTGAGCTAACTCTCATTTCTTTACATTTTGCTAGGAAAAAGGAAAATAGTTGCAGCGAGTTATTGAAACACGCAAACAGAAATGGAAATACAGTATATAAGGCAAAAACAGAGTTTGGACATTTCTAACAAGCTTGAAAGTCAATATTTGGTATGACCACCTTTATTCTTCAACACAGCCTGGATGCATCACTCCATAAGACCTGTTGCCACTGATTTTCAGCCCAGTTCTTGTATAATTTGGCATACGTCAGCCTTTTCTCCTTGTTTCCCTTCCTTAAGAATGGCTTCTTGCCACCATTCCACTGAGACCATTTCTAATGAGACTGAGACCATTTCTAATCAGTGAACAGGGCTTTATCAACTGAAGGGCCAGATGCATCTCTCAGGTCCTGTTTCAGGTCTTTGCTGGTGTTTTTCTTGTTTTGACTTTCAGATACTGTTCATCTGCTGTAAATACACTGTAAAAAAAAAAAAACTAAATAGAAATTGTACTGGCAATTTCTGCCAATACGTTATCCGTTTTTTTTTAATGCAAGATTCCATAAATGGTAAATGGTAAAATTCAATGTGTGGTTAAAAAATGTGGAAAAACATCAGTAACAAATTAATATGGGAAATTCCTTTTTAACTGTGTAGATAGTTTTTTTTTTAGGCCTACCAGTTCTTCTTTTGTCCTCCATATGCAAAGTATTTTGGTTAATAGCTCTTTGGAAATCACTTTGTTGGTGCAAAAATTCTATTTTATGCCTGTCAAACTGTGTTACCTTTGGCATTTTTCATAGATTCAACTAAAGAAATGCAAACAAATTATATGTTTTTGTGACAGGCTGCTAGTAACCTAAGTCTAAAGACACAATTTAAAATTGGTTCTTTGCTAAGTCATCTGTTGTGTAGACCCAACACCTGTTCATCCCTTGAGTTAGGTGCGGTTTTTATGCTTGAATGATTCATAGGTCAGTGTTACGTGGCTTAACAAACAAACAAACAAAGCAAAAGATTCCTCTGAAAATGTTCAGGTACAAGGACTGGACTGAAAAAAGCAGCCAATGTCCAAAGAAAAATGTTGAAAGATCTCCAGAAAGCCTGGAGAACTATTGTTGAAGACCACTTTTAAAAATTACAATATAGTCTGGCTCCTTAGAAGCAAAATATTAAAAAAAAAAAAAGTGAGGGGTAGCTCAAGACTTTCACATAATACTGTATATTTAGACAGCGTTTGGAAAAGTGGAAGGCAAATTGCTGATATTTATTGTCTTTTGCTGATGCTATTAAAACACCTTGAAAACATCCATTCTCCCTAAGAGACAGCAAAAGGTTTTTTTGGTCAAAAGCTCTGTCCTTTTAAAGTTTTTGATGTAGATGTCAAACAGACACATAGAACTGATGCTTTTTTTTTTCTATTCTAAGGACAAATTATGTCATTGTTTGTTTGGTTGTTTGTTTTAATTCATGTAAGAATGCTAATGTGTGAATACACCACAATAGTCTTTACACTTGCATCATGTATCTCTTTCCAATAAATAATTTACATTTCCTATGATGCCATTATAGACCAGTCTGTCCTCAAAGATTAGAAATATATTCCAGCATATGCCGTGACTTGAGCTTCCCCTTTATCAGACAATATAGCAACCTGGCAAAACATGACTACATACCACTTATTACCAGTTTGCCTTCCTAATGGAACCTCTGCAGTCTGCTCTAAGTGAGAGTTGACTTTCACCTCATTAAAAGTTAAAGTAGGCGTGGAAGGAATTTTAATACCAATTAATAATCAAAACACAGTCCTCTTCTCTTTTTCTCAAACATTTCCATCCCCCCAGGCAGTGGCTCAGATCAGACGAAGATCTGCCACGATGTAGATGTAAAATTGGCTCAGAGACCAATAGGACATTGTTCTCTTAGTTGAAGTCTTGTTTGAATTTTTCCCTCTTGTTCCAGCAGGAAATATGGAAGAGCACACGTGTGACTGTCTCCTTGATTATGTGCGTTGGGAATTAATTTGCTCTGTAGATTATGTAAATTCCCATGTGTTTCTGTGCCACTTGGACTTTACAGTGCTTAGAACTAGACACTGCTACGGTAGGGTAACTAAGAATGTAAAAATCATATATATGTGTGCAATTATTTAGCATAGCTTCACTTTCACTGTCCTTAACCTAGAGGGTAAACACTATAAAACAACACCCAAACTCTTGTGTCATAGATTACAGATTTCTGATGGGTTTTGGACAACTTTGGAAGTTCATAAGAATGAGAATAAGCTATACCAGTCTTTGGACAATACCAGAAAAACAAATGTGTTCCTCTCATGAAAGTTACCTGAAACATGTAGTGAGTTTCAGGTCTCTCCGTGGTTAAGACAGACCAACTATAACTGTTGATTTATGAATGTAAGCAAAGTGAGGTTTCAGATGGCACATTTTGTATGGTCAAGCATCCTTCCTGAATCCACTAGAAGGCAATGAAATGACCTGCATTGTAGTTGGTTTCACTAAGCCCAGTCCTGCTTTCCTACGTATAATAGTATATCTCCAAAGGTCCAATAATTGAAAACAATTACTTCACTAGAACAGCATATAAAAACACACAGTAGTCACATGAAACTTCTCTTTTTCTAAAAGGTTAGGTACATTTTGGTCAAAGAAAACATTCAGGATCATATGAAATATGTAGCTGCTTTGCATCTGTATTAATTATACCTTTATTTATTGATTAGGTGAACACTGCTTTGTCACAGTGCACAAGATTCAGACATAAAGTGAATACATATGCATAGATATAAACCAATGAAGAGCTTCATACTTTAATGATTTAAAGAGTGTAAAGTTTCCAGCGCATACTGTATCTACTTCATTATATTTATTTCTATGTTTCTGTCATAGGTATGATTGTGTATTCAAAACAATCAGATGGTGTTCATCATGTTCAGTTTCTGTCACTGACTTGCTGTCATTATGGCTTTACCATGTCAGTGCAAACTTGACACGCAGTTTTTACTTTGATTCCAAAGGCCAGACTGAGTTTCAGACAGGACTTTGATGTCAGAGGCGCTCAGTGCTCATCTCAGAGGAGGAACTAAATGAGTGAGAAAGCAAATAAAATAGGAGCTGACTGGCAGCTCGGTGGGTCTCCAAAGTAACTGAGGAAAATGTCACTTTTTATCAATTTAGTTATAGGACTAAATGGACACCTATCGACTGATGATGAAATGTTTTCACTGTTAAAGACATGAGATGGTTAATATTCATTTTTTAAAAAGTTCTGAAATCACAAAGACAATAGTGTGACTTATTATGTGTTGTTAACTTTCTTCCTGTAGTGTTTCATTTGATTTTTTTATTATATATATATATATATATATTTATGTGTGTGTGTTGTCAGTCTAAACATTTTTCCATCGATTTTCCTATTGACATGTTGTGTAAATGCAAAAACTATACATACTTCCAGCCTGGGATCAATCTTGGATCTTTCAGAATATCTTACATGCTGATAACATATAAGTACACAGTTTGAATTGTTATTGAGGCTTACTTTCCATGAGTTTAAAGGAGACTGTGTTCTCAAAACCAAATTTAATATCCTTACACTAGTGCTACACACACATAAACACATATTACCCTCAAACCCGACAACTCCTCCCCTTTCTCCCCTGGCAGTTTAATAATTAATATGCTTATTTTTGCCTCTAAGGCCAAAGCCTTGGGTAAATGGAACAGCTATTGATGGGGGCAGTGGTGGGTAATGGGACATGAAAAGGACTTTTGTTCATCTCACTTCTCCACAGAGATATGATGGGTGTTAATACACGCATCACCAGGCATGGCTTCACCAAATATTTAAATTTTTATTTTTTTCTCTCTGTGGTACATGTATTTTTCCACACATGTATTTTTGTTAAAATTCTGTATCATTTTTCACCATCTACCAGATTGTCCTTTCATATTAAGTAGGACCTCTTCTATTTGCCAATACAAAGAGGTCACTTTGGTCAGGACGGTGCATTTGCTCCACAGTCGTGTGCTATGAAGATGATGGCTGGCGTCAGTGAAGCAGACAAAAAATCAGGAGGATATCCAAGTGGTCTTTGGGTAAAATATGTTAAGTGGTTCCCATTATCTTGATACTTTAGAGGCAAAAGCACTCAAAGGTTACTTCCTGCAAGAAGGTACACATTAAAAGCAATCAATGTACGTAAACTTCAGCAGTTGCTGGGTCAGTGCATCTCACAGTTATTCTGTCATCCATGATCTTAGTTTATTGGTACCTGGGTTCTCTTGGATTTATTGGACTTATTGCTTGGTTTATTGGTTCAGTGTTCAGCAATGAAGTGGTAAAACTGGAAAATCCCATACCATGTCACAAAATTAGACAACAAGAATGCAGAATACATATCCCTGTATGTTTAAAAGAAGCTAGAAAGGCATTTATTTAATAATAATTTTTTGAAGAGTTTGATGCAGTCTCAATGCTGCTGCTCAAAAAGTTAAAAATCTATGTATTTTTACAATGCATGGGGTTTTGAAACATGGCCTATGAAAACCGCTGTAGCGCAACTTTGATGGGATGATATTCCTGTTTGCCCTGTCTGTATGCATTCTAAGAGACAGGCTATGCTAGAAAAAGAACTAGTTAAGCAAAGAGCTGAGGCAAAGCATGAGTCTTTATAGTTGCTGCAAATGATCCTACTCAAAAACTGAATGAAGAGTTATCTGTTTTCAGACAATCTCTCCTTGGAAGGTAGACATAGTGTGTACACAACATGGTTGTGTACACACTAAGTGCCAGAAATAGCTGGGTAGTGAGAAGAGAGCTTGATAGAGAAGTTCAAACCCTGCTTTCTTTCTCACTTCAGCATGCTTGGCCAATCACTGTGTGAAGTGGGTGTGAATATTGTAAGTTTCGAAAAGTTATATGAAATGTTATCCAGTTCAAAACAAACTCACCTTTGCTGAATTTACCAATTCTCCTCATGAATTTTTGGTATCCTTTAGGTGTGGCTAATAATGAGCCTTTTCTTTAACTGCTTGTGTCAGATCAGTGCTGACTATCCGAAACACTTTTCTAAGCAAAATGCTAAAAAACAGTATGTTATTAAGTTAATACAGTTTGATGATTATGTGCTTGCAAAATGCTTTGTCATATTGCTTTAAATCTACTTAAGAGTCTTGGGTGCTCTATGGATAATGCTCACTGCATATTTGAGGTGTATAAACAAAGTGCCAGCCATGGTCTGTAGTGTGTTACTTACTATCTCTCAGTTGACTTGAAAAAACAAGGTCTCAGTAACGTGTTGTTGCCTTAGCAAATCATGCACTGACTAAAGTCAGCTTCCTCTGTGTAAAACCAACATACTTGGTATGCTTGTGGTATATGCCCGTTCTCTCTTCTCAGTCTCTCCATCTTTCCTTCTCTTTTTCTCTTCCTCTCTCAGACCCTGGTTTGTTTTGTCCATTCCAGAGAGCGTGGCTCATTTTAATTCAGCTGGCAGGCTGATCACACATCAGCCTTGATAAGCTAAGTGGCCCTCAGCAGCAGCAATTGAAGGTCCTTTTACTCTTTTTTAATCACTTACTTGTATTTTCCCTTGATAATCTTTTCAGCCTTATTTTTTATTTTTTTATTTTATTTATTTATTTTTTTGTCTGTTCCTAATTTGTTTTCTTGGTTTTGTTTTTCTTCCTTGCTTGTAGATGTGTCTTATCTCAAGGTACTGGAATATGATTTTTTTCCCCCCTGTTCCTTTCTTCTCTTCTCCTCCTATCCATAAAACTCAGATTACCAGGGCTTATCACAGTTCAAGTTGTAAATAAGGAAGGATGCAACCCCCCCCCCCCCCCCCCCCCCCCCCCCCCCCCCCCCCCCACACCCCACCACCCCCCCCCCCACCCCCACCACACCCCA
>VUQI01034143.1:0-22654 GCA_015106735.1 Paratilapia polleni | reverse complement strand
ATGAAGCCCAAATATTAAAAAAAAAAAAAAAAGTCTGTCCGACTAACCAGAATAATGTTCATTTTACTTCTGGATATGTACAGTTGATAAATACAATATTCAATACAATTCTCTTGAAAAAAGGAGAAGATAATAGCTTTCTGAGGGCAAAGTATCTACCTATTCTCTTGTTCTTAGTGACACAGTTCTTTATATTTCTATTAAAACTGAAAGGACCGACCTATCAATTGTGCATGCCAGTTGTGAAGAAATCCAATGGATTTTTTTGACATTCCATGAAACAAAATGTTAATGACTTCTAAGCTGTGCACCAGACAAACCTATCCACCAAAATTATTTTTTCTCAATCTGTGTTACTAGATAGTGCACAGAACAGCAGTTCCCAGTGCCTTAGCAGTGGATTGGATCGGAAAAAATCTTTACTGGTGTGATGCAGAAAAGAAAACACTGGAAGTGTCCAAAGCTAATGGTCTCTACCCTACAATCCTTATCAGTTCGGGCCTCAAGAGCCCCACAGATCTAGCCCTGGATCCCCAGACTGGGTAAGCATGTTGTTGCTACAGCAAATCACAACCTAACACTTTAATGCATTCCTGATTAGAATTATTTCAGCGGCTTCACAGAGAACCGGGATAGGTTTACTTATTTTTTAAGTCAGGAAACTGTTAGATCCAGCTCTCCCCTGATTAATTTTATTTCTTTGTCTATAATATTTTTTTTTCCACTTTTCTTAGACATGTAGGAAAAGGATTCAGTTTTTATCCTCCACCCATGTGGACCAAGCTCCCAGAAAACTTACTCTGCTCCAACTCTCAGTTTTTTTAAATTTGAAATTGACACTTTTCTGGTTGCTATTACATTTAAGTAAACTTGGGCAATTTATTAATAAACGTACAGCTCTGTAACTGTACTGTATAGTTTTGTTCTCCTGTTTTATATGTCTTAATTTCATTATCGATTTTTTCTTTTCTTTTATTTGAATCTTTGTAAAACCTATTTATGCCCATACTTAAATTGTCATAATTTATGACCTTGTGTTTCTGTGTAATGTTTTTGAACATTACTATACAAATAGAACGTGCCCTTTCTTGCCTTGCTGGTTGAAGTGCATAGCTCTTTGAACTGTGCTATACTTCTGACTAGGTACATCTTCTGGGTAGACTGCTGTGAACCTCCTCACATTGGGCGCATTGGTATGGATGGCCGAGGGCAAACAGTTATCATTGACACAGAGATCTATAGCCCTACAGCTATCACTATTGATTATACCAACAAGAGGCTCTACTGGGCTGATGACAACCACATCCTGTTTGCCAACATGGATGGCACCCAAAGACGGAAAGGTGAGACGAAGGTGTTGCTCAGATTAAAACGATGGTTTGACATTGGGGAAGTACACTTAATTTTTTTCTTACTGAAAGTTAAATGAGAAGATTGATAGTAGCCAAGTAGTCTGTTAAATATGTAGTTTGAGTCAGCAGCTGATTAGCTTAGATTAAAACTATATAGTTTTCTCTGATGAGTTATCAATTTATCTGATAAACTGATATGTTGTAGATGGGAATAATACTACATTTGAAAAGTTATTATTCAAACTGTGTACCATGCATGCAGCTGTTACACAATTAGTGGCACCCTGTTTGCTAAATAAAATAAGACAGAACGTAATTGGAGTCTGCCATGGTTATTTGTCCCATTCCAGTGTCCTATGATCACATCCAAGGAGTAATGGCACTGACTTTGTTTGAGGACTTTGTCTACTGGACGGATGGGAAGTCCAAATCACTGCGACGTGCTCACAAGACAACTGGCGCTCAAGGGATGGAGCTCCTCAACTCCTGGCAAGCCATCAAATCCATCAAGGTCTACCACTCCCTGCGCCAGCCTGAAGGTATGAAGTCCATCTGGTGCTCATGTTCATTCTATCCTCCCATGCCGAGCAGTCTTAATGTCGCTTTTGTAGTATTAAGAGGAAAGTCATTTGTGTAATACAGTTTGAACTCGGTCATCTACTTCTATCCTTCTGTCTAGTACCCAAGCACCAGTGTCAGATTGCAAACGGAGGATGCAGCCACCTGTGTCTTCTGTCCCCCGGTGGGGAACACAAATGTGCCTGTCCCACAAATTTTTATTTGGCTGCTGACAATAAAACCTGCCTCTCCAACTGCACCTCCAGTCAGGTCAGCCTCTTTTGCTCTTCCCTCCTTCTTCTGTGTTCAGTGTGATCATGTTGTTTTCTTTTCTGTCTTGATCAGTATTTTTCCCCTAAAGACAAATCACTTTACTCTCATAAGCTTTCCTCTTCTAACATGTAACGTAGGGCCAAGGAAATGGTTGTTTATTGATTTCAACTTTGGCTTTGAAGAATCGTGAAGCTAAAGTGGAGAGTCGAGTATTCATGTTGACTTTAAATTCTGTTTTTTCATTTATATTTTTATTTCATGTTTTTTAAAGTTCCGCTGTGGAACAGATGAGTGTATCCCTTTCTGGTGGAAGTGTGACACAGTAGATGACTGTGGGGATGGCTCTGATGAACCTGCTGACTGCCGTGAGTGCCATGTTATTTCAAGGTTGGCTTTGGAGTAGTACTAAACCAGAAGAATTCATGCTCATTATTTTAGCGAGCTTTGAGCAATAACAAAATTGATTTGGGAGTAAGGACACTTGGGTCACATAATCTATTTTATGGCATTTTGATGGATTGTTTTTCTTCAAGTCTTACTTTTCTTTTCTTAAACTCTTACTGTATTACACTGGACTATACTTCTTCAACAGCGGAATTCAAATGTCAGCCTGGGCGTTTTCAGTGTGGCACTGGCCTTTGTGCTCTTCCACCCTTCATCTGTGATGGAGAGAACGACTGTGGAGACAACACAGATGAAGCTAACTGTGGTAAGAATGAAAATAGTACTTTTTAAATAATATAATTCTATGTAATTATACGTTATGCTGTTTCTGTGTTGTCTAAAGGAACCTGTCTCACTTATCACCTAAACAGCATTTCCAGACATGTTATTTTATTGGGTTTTCTGTGGATGAACTCTGAAATTGTGAGGGTGGTAATTATTAGTGCTGAAATAATTACTTAATCAGTTGATTAGTTGGTCACCAGAAAATTAATTGAAAACTATTGTGATAATTCATTCATTATTTGTTAATAGGAATTCCACACTAGTGTTTGGTTCAGCCTCGCAAATGTTGTAATAAATTAAATATCTTTGTGTTTTACACTGTTGACTGGGAAAACATTAATTTAAGATGTCAACATACAGTACAGCAGGCTCGTGTTATCTTATACAGTAAATTATTAATTAAAAAATCTGTTACAGTAGATTTCTTTGATAATAAAAATAATGAGTTGTCACAGATGTAGTAATTTTTGCTCTTTTTATGTTAATAACTTGTGAGTTATACTGTATAATCTATGTCTATATTTCTTATTCAAAATATTTGCTATCTCTATTGAAGATTTTTCAATAGACTGACCTTCTGCATGCTGAATTACTACCAATCGGTCTTAAACAGATGCTTTACTTTGCTTGTACCAGTAGAATTTCTGCTTAATTCTTCTTCTTCTTCTCTCTTTTTGTTCAAATTTAGAGACTTACATTTGTCTGTCAGGCCAGTTCAAGTGCACCGGGAAACAGAAATGCATCCCCCTTAACCTGCGCTGCAATGGCCAGGATGACTGTGGCGATGGAGAGGATGAGACAGACTGCCGTAAGGCTCAGCATTATTACTTTTAGACTCATTGTCTTGAATGGCTTTATTAAGGTGTTAGACTGGGAAGCTTATGAATATATCCCTCATTTGATCAGGCTGTCCTAACACTGCAGAAACAAGCTAAAAAAACACCACTATTTTAAGGATTTTGATATCTTTGTTTTAGAGGTAAATTCTGACTGATTAAAAAAGCACTTTAATTGTGCTTTTTCAACATGGTTAGTGTATTTCTGTGCTTGGACAGAATATGTGAAGCCATTAACTTTACATAGTCTTCATTAAGTATTCCACAGACAACCCTTGTTATGACCTGTTTCTGTGAAAAGGGATTAGATATTGAATCACACAGAGGATAAGAAGAGATTTTCTCTGCAATGATGTAACTCATCAGAATATCATACCCCATTCAACTCTTTCAGATTGCCGCATTTGTCTTGCATGTGATTGCAGGAGGGGTGAGAGTGGAGGGAAGAGAATGCAAGAAAGTCAGGAGGAGAAAGAGAGGCTTAAAAAAAAAAGCTTTAATGAAAGTGAAGCTAATTACTTCAGCCCTTTCTTAGACTTCCAGCGTGATTGGATGTGGTTTTGAATGCTCTTTTGTACGGAACACGACAGCACTGAAATTAAAATGCCATTTGAAACAGTGTCAGGTTCTATAACAAGAAACTGCTGCTACCTTGCTAGATTACAAT
The DNA here is from genome assembly GCA_015106735.1 of Paratilapia polleni. Lineage (NCBI taxonomy): Eukaryota > Metazoa > Chordata > Actinopteri > Cichliformes > Cichlidae > Paratilapia > Paratilapia polleni. The sequence continues at coordinate 18,239 of VUQI01034143.1, read as the reverse complement.
GAAAATGTGTTTGAAGGAGATGCTATGGAGACACTTTTTTTCCCTTTCCTCAGGTTTTTTTTTCACAAATAAAGTATAATATCACATACTGAATATTACCTTCTCTTTTTTTCACACAACTTCATTCTCTCCATAGCTGAAAGCACCTGCTCCCCAGACCAGTTTCAGTGCAAGGCCTCTATGCACTGCATTTCCAAACTGTGGGTTTGTGATGAGGACCCTGACTGCGCAGATGGGTCAGACGAGGCTGACTGTGGTGAGTTGCGGAAACCCACTTAACCAGAAATCACACCACTTCACTTATTTTCAGTTAAAGATGGCAGAACCTTTTTTGATCAGAATTACTTTTACACTTGGCTTCACTCTGGTCTGACTCAGTCCCTCTAATTGTTCTCAGGCTCTAACTTGGGCTAAACAAGAATGTCATAAAATACATCTGCCACTGTTGTTAGTAAGAACTCAGCATTGTGACCTCGGTGTGCCTGACATTACACATGAACATTAGCGCACAATTATATAATCAAGCTGAGTTTCTTGTCAATGCCATGCTAGAATCGCAGGGCAGGGCTAGGGCAGGTAAAAGTGCACTACCAACCAGTATTGTATCTGCTTGACATGCCTTTGAAAAGTGAAAATAGATTAAACCAGAACCACTGCTTCTAAAATGATCAGAGATTAAATATTTCTTCACTCATGACAGTTGATGAAAGCTGACAGCTGCTCTTTTAGCCATATTTTGTCTGTACTGGAAAGTGTCTTTCTTATTCATCTCATCCCTTTTGTCTCAAAATCTTTTGCACAGACTTAATCAATCATGACTCGTCTCCCTTTTGAGGGAAATGATAATCAGTTTTCATCAAGCTTTTAATTTAATTTGCAGATCTGAAAGGACAGTTTTGTGTTCCATTTTAAACCATGAGCGAATAATAGACATCAATAAAACGACAAAATAAAATCTTTGCTGTCGTATAGACATGAAATTGAGCTGCTGTCAATCTGTCAAAGGCTGCTCTCTGAGAACTTGTCTGTAAAAGTGATGATATTTTCCTGTTTTACAACTCCAGCAGTCTGGTGACCTTATGAAATAGACTAATGTGAGGATGGATTTTATTTGCACCTTTAGCACTCATGGTAGCAGAATGACCTGTATAAACATTGCTCTGACAGTTTGGTAATTTCCTGGCTGGAATTTGCTTTGTGCTTTTTTTTTTTTTCTTTTTTTTTGGTGCATTGCACAGGTGGGAGGATAGGCAGTAACAGGTGTGAAGTTCATTCAAATGAGGCAGCACAAAGCAAGTTACTGGTTCTTTGGTGAAAAAAAATCTCTTTTGACTTTGTGCCAAGAATAGATGTCTTGGAACCACATATGTTTCTGGTGCATTATTGCTCAGAGTAATGCCTAAAATACAAAAAGTGCCATTTAAATTATTCACTCAACAGCCAGTAGACACTTTTAATTCAGCATTAAAAAAAAAATGTTTACTTTCTTTAAAAGAGGAATTGTCTGCACTGATCTATAAATTTGTATGATTCATACAGTACCTGCTGTCCACAGCTGCTTTACACTGCATGAAAAGCTTGTCATTCAATTCAGCAGCATCCATCCAGCCATCTGAAGGCAGTTGGATACATATGTTGATAAATCTGCACTCTGTGATTGTAGAAAGGTCTTGCCAGAGCACAGTGTCATTATGCACAACCGTCTGTGTTCACTTTTATTAAATTACATGCAAATGACACCAGGCTGCTACAAAGTGTCCCAGTTCCATACCACACACAACTGAAATGGGTCTGTTATGACTGTATTATTTTGGGTATATGTATGTCTGTCATACATGTGCAAGCTATAAAAATCTACACCATCTGCCTTTGGCTGCAGATTTGAAATCCTGTGTATTGCACCATTCTGGCTGTAGCATAATTTCCTGTAGAAGCTTCTCTCCATTTGTTGTTATAATCATGTGCCACTGTCACAGCCGTATCACACTGATGACACAAGTGATTTGACTGGATAAGAGTGAACACCATGCAGTTTATATTCCACTTCATCATGCCCTCATGCTTTGATGTTTGATGCCTTAAACCTCTCCTCAATAGATTCATTTGTAATTATAGTTTGTTTCATATCCAGGTTTCTGCTTTTAATGTCAATTAACTTGAGGAGACCCTGAAGTAATACTGAATTAATGTTTTGCCATTTTGTATACTTCACTGATGACTCTAACCTCTCAACCTGTATTATCTGCAGTGCTTCTCAGTGTCATCTGAAATTTATCACCTAAAAACTTTTCACCACTTCAGAGCACACAATAGACATGATCCTACTTAACAGCTAATGTAATTTCACTTTGAATTACGTGAGACTTTTTAAGGAAGTTTTGCTTGTTAACTTGGTAATGAGCTCCGACTTAACAGGGAAATATTGCTTTTTTCCTGTGTCACATCTTTTATATGCTGTAAGTGACTGAGCCGCTTCCTAATGAATTGCTGCCTTGTGTCCTCTACTGGTGCACTCAGTTTTCCCTCCTGATTCTCTCCTCCTGCTGTCATGTTGGAAAGAGATCCAGGCAGAATCTGCTACCCTCCTCTTTTGACACATCTCTTCCCTAACTGATAACAGCGTTACCTTGGCCATTATCCCTGATGATATCTGCACAGAAATGACTTTTTAAAAAAGAAGCTCTCAGTTTGACTTTGAAAACCCATTCTGAGGAAGCATTACTAGAGCAAATGTCAGAGCATCTTTTTTTTTTTTTTTAACAAATGCAGATATTTTGAATAATTTTAACTATGGCCATTAATGTTTAACAGTGGGAGACCTGCTTTAAGTTTAGACTGAAACACTGTCCTTCCATCATTTTTGGAACAGCAACTGCAAGCCACACAAGGAACCTAAACAGGTTGGGTTTGGTTTAAAGCCACACCCATATTCTTCAGCAGTGGTTGTGTTCTGAAAGGCTCTAGGATGTTTTCTCAAAGAATGTTCAATTTTCCCAACTTCCTGTCATAAATTTGTTGAGGATTGTAGCACAGTCAGGTATTTCATCTTATGGTGTGTTAGCCTCTTGAGTGTGCACTGTGTTTTGAACTCAGTGTCAGACTTGCTCAGGGAAACCCTGAGGAAACGATGATTACACGTTGAAAATATGATAGCTAGCACACTATTAATATTCATGCTCTTTGAAGCCATTTTCATCTTCGTGTTTGTTTGCTCCTGATGAAAAAGATGAAAAGACCTGCGGACCTCATGAATTCCGCTGCGAGAATAACAACTGCATCCCAGACCACTGGAGGTGTGACAGCCAGAATGACTGCGGAGACAACTCAGACGAGGAGAACTGCAGTGAGTACCTGACTCATTCCCTTTCTGTTAGAGCCGTTTCTTTGGTTATATATTTAATATACAGTTGCAAGAACAATATTGTTAACCTTTATAATAGTAATTGTGCATTGATTACTTGTAAAATGCTGTCTAATTGTAATCTAAGTCTCAATTATAGAAAACACAATCTGATTGTATGAGTAACGCACAAACAGTTGTACTTTCCAACTCTTTATAGAACACAGTAGTAATAGTAGTAACTGACTACTTGCAATGAACCTCTGTACTAACAACTTGTTCAAAAGCTATTTGCAATCAGGTTTCCTAAGGAGATCAAAATAAATGAATGGGCTGCAAAGGTGCCCCTTCCTTTAAATCAAGAGATACAATGTCTGGTTACTCAAACTCTGCTCTGTGTTGGTGTAAATCATGCTTTTGATGCCAGCTACTTTTTTAGGATGTCAGAAGAAGAATTATGGTGATGCACAGAGCTCGAAAAGGCTACAGAAGCATTTCTAAACCCTGGGTGTTCATCAATCCATATTAAGACCAACTGTCTACACATGGCAGAATTTCAGGACTGTTGCTACTCTCCCTAGGAGTAGGCATCCTGCAAAGATCATACCAAGAGCACAACATGCAAGCCGGAAACTTGTGAAAAAGACATCAAGAGTAACAGCAAAACACCTGCAGACAGCTCTACAACTTTCTTAAATCTTTATGCCATTATAAGTAGGCAGTGAATAAAAATGGCTTTAATGGAACCACAAAGCTCGACCAAGAAGAAATTTAAGGCATGTCTAGAGTTCACACAAGGACTCCTAAATGCCCCACAGAGTTTGAGGAACAATGTTCTTTAGAGAGATGAGACAAAAGTTGAACTCTGGCAAGAATGGATTTAGTTGGTATGCAATGAAAAAAGCACACTGCACACCAACAATAAAAACTAATCTCAACTGTGAAGCATGGTAAAGAGAGCATTGTGCTTAGGGCCAGCTTTGCTTCCTGATGGCCTGAGCGGCTTGGAGTCATTGAGAAGCTTAGGAAGAGTTTTGTAATGTACCAAGATCTTGACCCAAAGCACATTTATAAATCAACAACAGAGAATGGTTGTAAAAGAAGAAAATTCAGGTTTTGGATTGGATTGTAGATTTAGAGGAGCCAAGATGCAGATGCAGGAGGCAGAGAACTCCAACAATGAAAGTCCCAGAAACACAAAGTCCAAATGTAACCAAAGTCCAAAAATATAATAAACAAAAAGGGGTAAACAGCAGCCTGGGATAAAATCCAAAGAAAGGAACAAGCGGCACGAGAGGGAACAGAGACATACACAAACACCAAGCAGTACATGCAGACAACACGACAAAGAACAAAGACAGGACTATATATTCACAAACACACTGAGGGCTAATTAGGGAAGAGGGACAAAAGCTTGGGACCATGGCACCTGTAGAGGCTATTCAAGACAAGTACAAATGTCTGTGTGTTATTAGTTTGTCTGTATTGGTAACTTATATGAAGATCAAACCACTTTTTAATCCATTTAGGAATCCTGGTAATCCCAAAATGATCCACATAGTTTTTCTTGGAACCGTTGACTTTGATATTCTACCGGCACTCTGAAGATACCTGACTGCTCTTCCCAGTTACTCAGCCACCCCACCACCTCTCTCACACGCACACATATACACATTTTCAACAGATCATTCAGGCTCATTTCTGTCTTAAACTCATGCTTATTATCTGTTCTCTTTCTCTTAGAATAAGAGGCTCAGGCTCAGATTCTTCATCTCTTCTTTGTGATTTACAAAGCTCTTATTTTGTTTAGACATTCATCATCACATTTTGAAGAAACTTATGAAATGACACCGGTAACCCACCTTGTTAAATTTCTCATCCTGCTGTGCAATCAAGTCTCTGTTTGTGTGTCTGTGTGAGGGGAAAGGTTTTATCTGCACATTATGTGTGCTTTTGCTGAGTGTGCATAATTTATGTGATTTATTAGGTGTTTATTCCCCATACCTATTAATGTCACTTAAAATGCAAATAAAAGCCAGTCAAGTGTTAGACAGCAAAGAATTAAACAGGTGGACCCATAGACAATAGAGAGGCTGCAAATCAGATTTTGCTGCAATGCCTGCTGGGAGTCTCTGTTACAGCACAACTCATAACACACACCCCGAGTTAGCTAACAGTCCATGATAACAAGGGGAGGGCCCAGACAGTGGATCTGATGCAGCTGTTTAGCTGCGTCCTAATATTGTCCTCAGGGACAGACTTGCACTAAATGGCAAATACGAGATTTTTGGCTTCAGAGAATATGCTGCCCCGCTTATTGTGAGAGTAGAAATGAATGTATTTACATCTTGATCAGCTTTGCCAGTTTATCCACTTCTAATACAAAATGACTCTAATTAGATAAAATGATGGTTTTGCCAAGGCATTAGCATGTGATCCTAAACAGAAAATTTGGCTGATAACTGCATCAGGGGATGATAGTTTGTTGAGCAGTTGAGTCTGATGCTGGAAAAAGAATCAGTTTGCTTGATATTGTATCTTTTGTGTTTTTTTCTACTTAGAGCCAGTCACCTGTAACCACAAGGACTTTGCCTGTGCTAACGGAGACTGCATCTCCTCCCGATTCCGCTGTGATGGGGACTATGACTGCTTGGATAATTCAGATGAGGTCAGGTTGGAATATATACTATATATAGTACCAGTCCATATATATATAGCGCTGTTCTACTCAGTTTTGAGTACTCAAAGCGCCTCATAAGACATGCCACATTCATGCAGCACTTACACTTACATACTTAAGTGCTTACCTAACATTCACACACACACACACACTCCGATGAATGCATCAGGGGCAATGTGGGGTTCAGTATCTTGCCCAAGGATACTTTGGCATGCAGACAAGGGGAGCCAGGGATCGAACCACTGACCTTCCGATTAGTAGAAGACCTGCTCTACCTCCTGACCTCACAGTCGCATATAGGCCTTAGCATTATAAAACAATTAAACCAAATGTGTGTTAACATAGTAACATAGTATTGTAGCTTGATCAGGCCGTCCCATTTCCTGCCCCAAGAATAACTAAAGTCTTTTGGCATTTTTTAAAAAGAATGGAAATCTTTTGTATTTTACAAAAGTGGTGACACAGGTGTATGCAATAGCAATGTATCAACAGGAAGAATGTGAAAATGCTATGACATCATTGATTTTCTTATACACACACCCATCCACCCACCCACACACACACACACACACACACACACACACACACAAAGACAGGTCAAAGTCTGCACCTTAGCTGCATTCACAGAAAATCCAGCATTGTAGCAAATTCCTGCCAGGTTGTTTGGAGGTGTGGGCTTCTTTATTAGTGGTTTAGAATGTAACTGTCTTAAAACAGATTCATTACTTTGTTTTCAGACGCTGCTCTTTCTCTTGGCTTGTTTCACTACTACTGCTCTCTCTTTTCCATTGATCTAGGCTAAGATTGGATTTTTTGGTTGCAAAGATTAACTATTGCTGCATATTATACATCAAAATACAAACTTTAACAGTAGTTAATGTTTTACTGAGGTTACTGAAAAAACTTGCCGTATTTCCAGTATGTAGCTGTAATATCACCTTGTTCTTCAGTTCTTATGTCTGTCATTTAGTTTGTCTGGTCTATAGTGCCACTATTTTCATTACAATACTTCTAACAACAATTTCTTTGGTATATGTAATAATTTACAATTATTTTCTTTAGACAACAGTGGAGATCCAGAGGAAAAAAAGCTGGAACAGCACATAAGTGCAATAAGCATGTGCGGATGGTTCGATGGGCTCAGGTTTAGACAGCATGGCTGCTAGTATCATTCACAGTGAAGTAACACTCCCTGCTTACCTTTGTTCAGGGGTATGGCTAATGCAGTGGAAATCTGATCTCATTTTGTGCTTCAGTGTAGCAGTCACATTGTTACGGAGCAGCTTTGACTCCTAAGGGGTGTTCATGAAGGCAGGAGGTAATTTTATGATTTTCTATGGTCCCCTGGCTGATTCATGGTCCTTCCTGTACCACCCCATTTAAAAAAATACGCCCCTGCCTCTTGTTAAAAAGAAATTATATGTCCAAACACAATCTATGCATACTTTGTTTGTCCATTGTGTAAGACATTGTGAGTCTTCTTTTTCTTTCAGTGAAATGACCCTGATAATCAGTGGTGAGTTTCCATAAATCTTGGAGCATGGAGGCACCCTCTGCTAAAATTATGAAACTGTTATTACTATCATTATTTTGTTTTGGTCACCAGCATGGTTGTGCCTCTTGTGCTCTATTATTTGAAACTTAGCAGATTCAACTGTAACAGAATTTCCTGTTGTATAACTAAAATGTGTCTGTTAGCAGGGTGCCAGCATCTTCTTGAACCAGCAGAAGAGTACACCACTGCAGAGTCACAAACACACTCACACATATGCATGTTATTGTATCTCAGCCCTTGTAGAGACTTTTCTAAACAGCTCCAGCCCAAACCTCATTAACGGAAACTGCATCCACAACATTTGGTGCTTGTGCAATAACTTGTAAACACATTAAAAATTAAATTGCACCTACAGGCTTTGAAGCCACATATGCATTTTAATTTGCAGGCCTCCCATTTTCTATTAACAAACGCTGTCCCAGCTATTGAGCTCTATGAAACCAATATTTTCAATAAATGCAGATTATGCCATTGTGGACGATTATAGCGCTGCTGAAAATTGCTTTGACTTAACATCTTTGTATAGCTGTACAATGGCAGGTGGTGCAGAATAGCATGTGTGATATTTTGTATTGTATGTAGTGTCTGCAAATCTCATTCATTAATTGGTGTAACTCACAAGTACTGTTGGTCACCAACAAATGCACCTTCAGTGCAGATGTGCCCCACTATAATTGTTACTTATCTTTACTTTTCAGTTTTCTGTTTGTTTTAAAAACTAAGAAATAACTACATCTTGTATCCTCCTTGTGCTGCTCATTACTGTAGCTGTAACTGCATTCTTTTCCAGCTCTGCGTTGTAGCTTCATCGACACTGGGTGTGTTAAAGTGTCTGTTGTACTTGTGACCAAGTCCAGATGTTATAAGAGAGAGCGATGCCATTTAATGCCTCTTGAAATGAAATCTACAGGAAAAATTCATAATGGCAAAGATGGTTAATCATCTGCTTTATAACAGTGAAACCAGGAAACATATCAATGGTGTGAACCTCAACTGTGCACTTGGCTCAGTGATATGACAGTCAGCTGCTTAGTGACAAGAAAATCTGCTCATTATTTTAGTAAAGATGTAGTTGTACTTATGTAAAGATGTACTTATGTAAACATGTAATTATCATTTTACTTGGCTCACTGTGTCAGTAATGTGAACTAGCAAGACATTCGAATGTCTTGTTAGTTCACATTACTGATACAGTAAGTACTTTGGATTGAGTCTTAAATTAAGTCATAATGTCATGCTTAGTAGTACTGAAACCTTACAGGACAAAAAGCTTTTTAAACTGTATTCTGGAGAAAATTGACAATCTTTTTTGAGCAGTTCTTATGTTTTTGAACCAGCTATGATGCTGTGTGATATCACTGCACTCAAGAGCCCATGTACATACTGTAGACAGAATAGAAAAGTTAGCACTGAACATTAAAACAACATATTTTTAGGATTGTCCAATAACATTGTTCTTTCTGGTGAGAGCTGGATCTCCAGAAGGACCCACTGGGCCACAGGCAGAACAGAAAGATCAAAGTAATACAACATGTGTTGCTGGAGTTGGGACTGCTTGAGAACAGGAGGAATGATACTAGTCTAATCCTTTCATAATAACCGAGTGAGAGATGGGCTACCCCACAAGTACTGTTTACCAAAACTGACACCTCACCTCAGCATGAGTCTCCTCTTTCCAACATATGCATGAATACATGAGCATAAGCAAAAGCAAACACACACTCATAGCTACACCTCTTGCGATATGTTGTAGTGTCCTGAGGAGCAAGGGTGGCAGCTTCCCCTGGACAGATGGGAATGTCAGGGGGAGGTGCAGATGGCCTGATCAGAACCTAACTCACTAATCACAGCTGCATATCTAGTTCTGTTATGGTCTTCAGCCTGGGCTTAAGCCTTGATTACACTGGAAACACAATGGCCGAGCAATCATTCCCGTTATACTTATAAGGGCACAAGAAGCCGGGGGCTCTGGGGGTCTTCCCCCAGGAAATTATGAGCATCAGATGCTTAATTTTTCCTGCACATATAAATCCTTGTGAATTCTTGTGAAGCACTTGTATGAATGTGTGTGTGCATGGGTGAATGAGACATGTTGTATAGAGCACTTTGAGTGTTCAAGTAGAGTAGAAAAGCGCTATGTAAGAACCAATCCATTTACCATTTACAACAAGCCGAATACACTCAAATTTGATAAAGCATTGGTTGAATGCAGAGAGAAAACCTACAGGTTAAATTTGTTTCAAATTTAGCCCAAGATGAATATAAATAAAACTGAATTGAATTGAAGATGGATAAATATTTTGGACCATATAGTTCTAATATAACAATGAAAATAGGATCACATCCAAGTAAGAACTTATTGAAAAGTTGCTGAAAAGAAAACTTTGCCAGATGTCTCAACAACTGTTCAGTGACCTGAAGGTGAAAAATCACCTAATGTGTTCACTGAACAGGTCTACAGCAGGTAAAAAGGCAAGCTGAGCTTGACTACCTTACCAAGGCACAATGAAGCTGTTCTGGTGACACATGGTGGCCCGTGTCATTACTCAGATAGCATTTCCTTGCAGCAGTTCTTGAACCAGGTCCCCCTTTACGCAGGTAGGTCCTGCAGCTGCTTTGGCAGTGCTTCTGTATTGGGACCCTGCTGAACTGTCACCACTCAGTGAACTGAGTGCAGTGTTTTATAACACAGCACACTTGGCCAGTAAAGGTAGTCTTTGACTTCCACTGTAGCTTTAACACACACAGTTAATGCTATTTGGAAAACATAAACTACCACAGCTAAGTTTTATCGTTCTCTCCGACTCACACTTTTGTCATCTGATTCTCTTATAATGAAACACACAACACAGTGGATGCCAGGACTGCACACAGTCAGCCCACTCCCTCTGGGGTAACAGAGTGTCTCACACAGGGCACTGGCTGGCAGACTAAGACATGACACACAGTGAAGCACTCTTGAACTCGCTCACCCTGCAGTGCACAGATGGACTCATGGACAGGCCTTCAATGACCAATAGTCTCTAAGGAGAAACTGATGGCCCATTCACAGCCGTGTTCACACACACACACACACATACACACACACACACACATACATACCAAACACAGACACAGTCACAGGCTTTGACACACACTCACCAAGTGGGGTGCTTTCAGGATATGTTGTGTGTTCAAGTGCCTTGGCCTTTACAGATGGACTTGCAGTGCTATTAGGAGACATGAAGGGACATGGCATCATTAATAATACAGCCAACAGCCTGCTCAAAGGACCTGAGTTCAACATTAACAAGCTGCCAAAATGGCACACACACAGTGGTTGAATACACACTCTCAACGTCACTTTAGCTGTCACAACTCAACGTGGGATTTAGATGTCTGTGTTTTTTTTTAAATATCCTATACATACACACACACACACTCATCATCATCATCATCATCATCTCCCACCCACAGGCAACAGATGGTGTGGTGGGCATCAGATACAGTAGCAGCCTCCTGACACCCCAAACAGCTGTTACCATTACAACATGCTAATTGCCATCAATCAAGACAGCACCTCAGTATATCCACAGGCAGGGCTCATACCTTTGTCTGTGTCATGTGTGTATATGTGTGTGTGTAAGACAGAAAGTAAAAGGCAAAGCCAGAGTTTTTCCCCTTGTTACATGAACCCAAACTACCTCCTATTCTGGAGGAAAAATCCTGTGATGAATAATGAAGATACCAGGAATGCAGAGAACAAGATCTACATTGTTTCATGTGCTCATTAGTGTCCAGCTGCATATCTATGTCTTTGTGTTTGTGTTGTCAGTATTCACTTTTTCATTAAAGTGAGGGGTGGAGTTTGATGTTAGCACACTCTGCCGTGTGGTATGAGTTAGTATTTTCCAGCTAGGTGCTGTACATAGTGTTTTAACAGCGCAGGCTGACTGGGATCAATGGTCAGAAACAAGGCAGGTCAGACTGTGGGTGGCCATATTAATACTGTTGCAGGAAGAAAACTCAGTTCAGTAGTGGCTACACAGCCAGTGCTGTGCCGGTTAAAACTTTGCAAGAGCCAGCTCAAAGTTCAGTTCACACAGATTAAAATGAACTCTGTCATGATCATACTTCACTGAAACACTAATAGTAGCCATGTTGACAGTGTTGCTGAGAGTCCATCACATGTATCACCCATGTCATGTGTTTCTGCTGAAAACACAAAGCTAAGTTCACTGTTCACTAAAAACGTGATTTTTTTAAACAATGACAACAACATGAAGCACTTTTAAAAAGAAACTATGAAGTACTTTATACTCAGGAAAAATGGACTGGTACTTATATAGCACTTTTCTACTCAGTTTCTGTGTACTCAAAGCGCTTTAACTACAGGCCACATTCACCCAGTCACACATACATTCATACAGCACTTTTATCTACACTTAAGTGCTTACTAACATTCACACACATTCACACACTCCGATGAATGCATCAGGGGCAACGTGGGGTTCAGTATCTTGCCCAAGGATACTTCGGCATGCAGACTAGGGGAGCCAGGGATCGAACCACTGACCTTCTGATTAGTAGACGACTCGCTCTACCTCCTGAGCCACAGCCGCCCCTTAAGCTTACAGCACCTGGTACTCCCAGGCGGTCTCCCATCCAAGTACTGATAATAAATAATGGTCAAAATAAAGGGCACAGGAGCATGAAACCACTGTTGTAATTAAAGGTTACATGACCAGGATAACTAAAGCAGAAAATGTTTAAGAAACACATATTAAGCTGACCTGCTTAGCTGAGGAAGACTGCTCCAAAGTTTAGGTGCAGCCTGAAAAGCATGGTTGCCTTTGGATTTAAAATCAGAACAGAGGCCAGTTAAAGGGCCCTGATCAGATGGTCTGAGAGCGTGACGCCAAGAACCTTAATTTTACTGAGGCAGAGGAGGCTTTTGAAAAACAGCTAAAGACATTCCTGTTCATTTAGGGCAATTATGTATCTGACCTCATGTTGTTCATGTATCTGTTTCATTGTTTAGTTTTTACTTGTTTTTCCTCTTGGTGTCAGGCACTTTGTGACTTTGTCTGTGAAAGGTATTTTAGAAATAAACTTCACTAAACTTTACTTGAGCACGGTCTTAGCAATTCTGACATATGAGCAGGAGCCTGTTAATGTGTGGCTTTGTGCATAATTAATAACAGTTTAAATTGAATTCTAAATGTAATTTTTAAGACTAGGAGTGATGTGTGATTGCTGACTAGTTTTTGTTAGCAGCCTAGCTGCCTATGGCTACATAGGACAGTATTGCATGTGAAAAGTGAGTCACAGTAATCTAGGAGGGAGAAAATTAGAGTATGTAATAGAAATACCAAGTTCTTGGCTGATAAAACAAGTCTGAATTTTTTAGTGTTTCTAGATGAAAGAAGCAGGACTGGATGAGCTTTCAAGTCCAAATGCTGGCCAAAAATAATGCCAAGATTCTTAGCAGATGATTTACTGTTGCCGGTGAGTGGGCTAACATTGTGTCTGACTTGCTTTTATTGCATTCCAGGTGACGTTACACAGATGATAAAATCATAACTGAACCGTGCAGTCTAAGAAAATGTGCTGTGTTTGTTGTTTATTTGTTTCTCCTCACCTGTTCAGGCTTCACAGGGAACTCAAAGACCTTGAAGCAAGGTAAACTTTAGAGACCATTCATCCATGATACTCCCCCCACATTTGTTTTCCCTTAAACCTCTACTTTACTGATGAGGCCTCCGCACATGACTGGACAGGTGTGTACAGTGACAATTTCATCACTATCCCATCACTATTATGGCTTCACTTTTTAAAGGTCCTAACAGTAAAATAAAATGGTTTACAGCCTGACAAAATGAACTAAAATTATCAACAGAATGTAAAGAAACAACCACTATGATGTCCAAAACGTTTATGGATTTGTTGTTTTGGCATTTTTGTTCATTTGTTATTCTACAAAGCAGACTCCTGTGTAATACCAGTTGATACCAAGAAATGGTATAGTGAGTCAATGTAGGCTGGTCTGCTGTGACACCAACAGGAGAGGATGAAGAAATGCCAGTGGAGAGGCTGATGGGAGGACAGATATTCTAGTGAATCGGGCAACTAACTGTGGCTGAAGCAGCTGGAAAGTGCAAAATTTATGTGTCATTAATGGTAACATTAGGCTAATAAAATATGTAAGTCTAACAATAGCTTTATATTAAAGGTTGTGGCTTTTAAAAACGTGACCTGATTTTAAAAAATCCCCTGTGATTAATACAATAATAAAATAACTGCTATATGTGATTAGCACTTCATAGCTATCTACCAAACTGTTCACTGGGGAATTTCAGTCGGTTAACAAAACTGACTTTTAAGTCAATGAACTAAACCTACTGAAGAAATTGTTCAGCTCATTTGCTCTCCCCAGGGTGCCCGCTGGTCGTCTGTCACCTTAAACCCAGTGATTTTCTTCATTCCACTCCACACATCCCTTGTGTTCTACTCGAGTTTGGCCTCCAGCTTCCTCCTGTAGGAGTCCTTGAATTTTCTCAGCTTCACTCTTAGGTCATGCTGCACTATCCTCAGTTCATCCCTGTCCCCAGACCTTAAGGCTTTTTCTTTTTATTAAGCAGATCGTTCAGGTCACTAGTGACCCACAGCTTATTGTTCACAAAGCAACATGCAGTACTGACTGTTAAGATGGTGTGTTGACAAAATTTGATATATTCTGTGATGCAGTCAAACTGTTAACAAGAAGAACATACTTTGGTGTCAGCAGGACTACATTATGGTCAGATCTGCTGTCTGCTGTGAAACATGGTTAAATTCACCAGTGATAATCATAAAAGAACTAAATGCTGGGTTAGCAGGCGTGCTGCAGTGGAGTGAGTGATGTCACATGCTAACTCTACATCAGCTGATGTAACCAACAACAATAACAGATGAGAAGATCCAGGCCACAGAAGTGTTTCTTCACAGAAATATGTGCAGAATTGCACAAACAGTGCAGTTCCTCCACCTTTCTTCTTGCCACTCAGATTTAACATCTCTTGTCTGCCTGAGAAGTTCTGGAGCCAGGTACTGTCGCACTGTGGTCTGAGACGTGTGAGTTCAACTATGTTTCTGTAAAACACATTGTACTACGCTCACAGTATTCTCTCTGGGTCCTATTCAGTGCTGTGAACACCTCCATCTAATTGCCCAAGGACCTCACATTCCCCGTGATGGTTTATTTTATTTATATTTTCTCCTAATTCACTGTGTCATTGTATTCTAAATTTTTCAGACAGTACTGTTGCCTCACAGCAAAGAGGTCCTGTGTTCCAATCCACTGGCCAGCTGTAGTCTGCATGTTCTCCTCTTGTGTGCGTGGGCTCTCTCTAGGTACTCTGGCTTCCTGCTACAGTACAAAGACCTGCATGGGTTAGGTTAACTGGCCTAACCCATGCATGTGTGAATGTGAGTGGGAATGGTTGTCTGTGCGATAGACTGCCGACCTGTCCGGAGTGTACCCTGCCTTTCGCCCTGTGACAGCTGCGATCAGCTCCAGCCCCCCCCCAACCCTGAATTGGATAAGTGAAGAAAATGGATGAATGGATGGCATTCCAACAAATATGAGTGTATTTCATGACTGTTCTCTTCTTCTTCATTCCCATCAGTAGTTAAGTGTTGGTTAGGTGCAGAAAACAACTATTTGGTTAAAGTTAGGAGAAGTGTGGTTCTGACTTTGATGAGCCAAGAATGGCTAGCACAATGCTGTGATTTTTTTGGTGCAATTTTTATTATTATAACTGCTGGCACTACATACAGTACAACTATTGTTATTGATACAATCACCTCTTATTTCTACAAGTGCTACAACTGTGCTGCATCTTGCACACCTCGTCCCCGTATTTCAATTAGATGCATCCAAAACAATAATCATAATTAAAGTATTTTCCATCAGGTTGGATGGGATCTATCTGACTTTTATCAAAAGTCAAACAAAACACATAACAGTCAAACATAACACACAAATGTGCACACTCACTTTGACATATATTCCATAAAACCTCCTCTCTCTCTCTCTCTCTTTCTCTCTCTCTCTCTCTGTCTCTCTCTCTCTCTCTCTCTCTCTCTCTCTCTCTGGAGTTTGATTGTGGCCTTTGAATTATCCTCTGAAGAGTTTTGTCCTTGGTCAAACTTTGTTGGTTTGACCAGGGACAAAACTGGTTTGAATCAGCACTTCTGCGCTCAGCCAGAGTCAGATACATGCAGTACAGTAATTATACTTATAATTTGAAGAAGACTTTCTGAAACTTTCTGACAGAGCAACACTTTTTTTGTTGGCTGAATAATAACTCCATGGGGTCATGCCATAATGTATGACACCTCTGCATTTTGACATTTTTACTGTTTTCAAAATGAGTTTGTTTTTCAAGAATTAATTTGAATATGCATTACAGGACATAAGACTTTACACCATTTTATTTCTTGGCCTGTATCAGACCACATCATATATTTTTGTTTTAACACTGAGTTCTGCTGTGTTGAAGGATATTTCAATGTAAGACAGCATGGCCACTGCAGTGTACACAAGCACAAATTGCTGAGTCGCTGGGCTCCCTTGACTGCTGATATTCCTGTTTGTCATTTACCCAGAGGCTTTTGTTTGCCTCGCCTGTTTACCCAGCAAACCCAGTCCAAACTATCAGACTTACACTTCAAAGAGATCTCTCTTCTTCCTGCTACTTCTCATTTGCATATTTCAACTCACTTCCTGCTGAGTCGCAAATTGATTCAGCAAACAGTCCTAAGATCACCACATCCACAAACATTCCTGCTATTTATTTATTGCTAATAAAAAGTGGGGTTTGAGTGATATAATCATTTGAATAATCACAAAGAGGACCACAGCTAAGAATGACAATCTTAATATTAAATCAGCACAATTTTTTTTTTCCAATTTTCTTTCTCTAAGAGAAATGGTACATTTCTCAGCACTAATGACAATAAGTTCTATACTTAGGGGTGTTACTGCAACAGTTGTTTTTATTGTTAGTTGGTTATAATAGGTTATTACACTGTGGTGAAGCTTTTTTTGAAGCAAATGCAACTTTCATATCAGATTTTAGGGGAAAGTTTGCAAACTTTTTATGCAAATTTTAGTGAGATTTCTGTATGGATCAGGACAGCCACATGTATTTTTACACACTAAGCAACAAAACATAAACTAAAAAAATAACCATGAAAAACAAACAATGGGGTGTGGTGATTTTCTATAGGCAGTGCATATTAGGAGACAAAAGACAGTGAGACAAAATAAATCTTACAGAACAACCATAGCAACTTCACAGCTTGCAACCTCACTGTCAAGTATCCTGTAAAACTGTGCCTGGAGGAGAACTAGTGCTGTTTTACAGGCAGAAGGTACTCAAACAAATACTGATTTAGGATTTTTTTCCATTTATTGCACTTTGTATGTGTGATAACTGGGAGCACACACACAGAATAAGGATTAAACGCTGGACTTTTTCTGCATCAGTGAATCAGTCTAACTTGGCAAACAAATCTAAAAGGACCTAGCAGAGTCAGTGGACTGTCTGGACTGGATTAACTGTGACTATATAGAAGGTTGGATGGATCTACATTTTGCTAGACGCCTTTAACCTTACACCTAGCTGGATGATTAAATTTGAGATGGAAAAACACCCCACACATCAGGTAGCCAATTTGCAGGAGAGGTAAGTGTTTGGTCTCCAGCTAGACCTTCTCCCCAACAGGGGGTAGGAATAGGCTACCTTCTTGTACTGGGCCAAGTGTCGAAGAAAGACCTGGCATGCATGTAAGTATCACAGCACTTAGTAAGGAAAGCTTGGAAAGAGGGAACAAGAGCTTGGACAAAGGCATACTGAAAGGGGGAGAGACCATTGGCTAAACTGCAGTGGTGTGAATCATATTTATCAAATAGACTCCAATTTGTTCATGTAAATGGGGAGTCCTCTTCACACTCTAAAGTTAATTCTGGAGTTCCTCAGGGTTCTGTGCTGGAACCTATTTACATTATACATGCTTCCCTTAGGCAGTATTATTAGAAAACATAGCATACATTTTCATTGCTATGCAGATGATACCCAGCTGTACTTATCCATGAAGCCAGATGACAAAAACCAATTTCCTAAACTACAGGCATGTCTTAAAGATATAAAGCCTGGATGACCTCTAATTTCCTACTTCTAAATTCAGATAAAACTGAGGTTATTGTTGGCCCTAAAAATCTTAGAAATATGACATCTAACCAGATACTTACTCTGGATGGCATTACTTTTGCCTCCAGTGACACTGTGAGGAATCTTGGAGTCATTTTTGACCAGGATATGTCTTTCAACGCGCATATTAAACAAATATGTAGGACTGCTTTCTTGCATTTGCGTAATATCTCTAAAATTAGAGGCATCCTGTCTCAGAGTGATGCTGAAAAACTAGTTCATGCATTTATTACTTCTAGGCTGGACTATTGTAATTCATTATTATTAGGTTGTTCTAAAAGCTCCCTGAAAAGCCTTCAATTAATGCAGAATGTTGCAGGCTTAAAACTTTCCTTTTTGATAGAGTTTATAGTTAGGGCTGGATCAGGTGACCCTGAACCATCCCTTAGTTAAGCTGCAATAGGCTTAGACTGCTGGGGGCTTCCCATG
>VUQI01034142.1:0-12784 GCA_015106735.1 Paratilapia polleni | reverse complement strand
GTCCAAACAAAAAAAAAAAAAAACAAAAACTAAACAATAAAAGGAAAAAAAAAAAAAAAAAGAAAAGAAAAAAAAAAGATATTAATATTCAAACGAGTGATTTTAAATGCACAGTGAGTATAACTACAATTAAACTTTATCAGCTCACTTTTCTTGCTTGATGGACTTGATCCTTTCAATGAGCGTCTTCTCAGTTTCATCAGGTGGCATTTCCTCTGGAACCTCCAGCTCGGAGGGCTTTTCAACGACCTGCGCAGAGACCAGAGCAGTGTTTGTGTGAGCTCTCTGTGGTTTATCTCTCCAGTAATTCAGAAGCAAACAAAGGTTAAGAGGTTTTGTTTGTTTAGAACTTTATTGTGGGGTTGAGACTGCTAGGTGGGCTAGTAAGTCATTTTTATAATTAGTGGGCACCATTTTGTTTGTCTTGTTCAGGAGGATGCACATAAACACATTTAGGCGATGCAATTCAATATCATGCAGCCAATGGCTTAAACTTGCAAGAGGATCATCTTTGCAAATGTTTTATGAGAAGAGGTTTATTACACCTCAAGAACAGACAAGATGTGATGTGGCGAGTAACTTCTTTGTTTACAAGAAAACTCCATAGGGCTCATTTGAGGATTAAATATTAGGTGACAATTCCACACGATGACTTGAAGACTTCATATCACAAATGTGTGAAAAGGTCTGAATATGAGAAAGGATGATACAAAGAGAAACAAACACACAGACAGACAGATAGGATGGATCAAATATGTGTTACTGTGACTTGTTGTACTTTTTCCCTTTAGCAAGGTCTGTCTTAATGCATAATGCATCGTTACAAAACCTCAGCCAGACTGACAGTGTTATAACAGATGCTGCTTGACCCAGGTGTTAGCAGTCATGCTGGCCTTCCTTTGTAGTGTCCTCTCACCGTCTGTTGTCTCCTGAGTCTGAGCTGATTGACAGCCATGGCCTCTGCTTGTTCCAGCTCCTGGATATTTTGCATCTTTTCTTTGTAGCGCCTGAACTGCTCAGAGATCAGGATCTCCACACAGCTGCACACAACACAGTCAATTATTATTTTTCTAGAAATACACACACTGTCTAACAAGGATTGTGCGGAGTTACAGTAGTGCATAGTATGATCACTCACAGTGTAGTCTTAGACACGTCCTTCATACTGAGGAGGGGGTCATCAGAATCAGGTGAACGCAGGATGCAGGGGGCAAACACAATAGCAAGCGCACTTGGTGACATCTTATTGTGCTCTTCTTCCTTTGCAACTCTTAAAGAAAACAAACGGGTCAAAATCTCACTGGGCTTTTATTACATGACTATAGAAAAAACAGACTCTGGCTACCTGACAAGATGAAAGATAAGCCGCTCTAACGTGTTGTAATTAGCAGGAGGAAGTTCATCAACCTTTTGGTATACAGCCTTTATTCTCTCATCTTTCTCTGGTAATTCTGGGGATGAACAAACAGGAGAGATTTTAAATATCTACACTTACATTTATCTACATTTTAATAATTTTAAACTCACCATTAAAGAAGCTGATTTATAAGTACAGTGTTGACATATTTATAGCATCTCTCAGTATTATGTAATCACACAGTTGTAGCTACTATGTTTCTTCCTAAGCATTAACAGACACACTCACCAGCCACATTATTAGGTACACCTGGTCAACTGCTCCCTAATGTAAATATCTAATCAGCCAATCATTTTGCTGCATTTTGTTGATGCCAGAGGTCAGAGGAGAATGGCCAGATTGTTTTGAGCTGATAGGAAGGCAACAGTAACTCAAGTAATCACTGGTTACAACCAAGATACACAGAAGAGCATCTCTGAACACACAACATGTTGAACCTTGAAGCAGATGGGCTACAGCAACAGAAGACCACACCAGGTGCCACTCCTGTTAGCTTAGAAAAAGAAACTGAGGCTACAATTCACATGGGCTCACTAAAACTGGATAACACCAAGAAAGCATGGATCCATCCTGCCATGTATCAAAGGTTCAGACTGGTGGTCGTGGTGTAATGGTGCGGGGGATAATTTCTTGGCACACTTTGGGACCCTTAGTACCAAGTGAATGTAGTTTAAACACCACAGCCTACCAGAGTTTTGTTGCTGACCATGTCCATCCCTTTATCACCACAGTGTACCCATCTTCTGATGGATGCTTACAGCAAGATAACGTGCCATGTCACAAAGCTTAAATCATCTCAAATTGGTTTCTTGAACATGACAATAAGTTCACTGTATTCAAATGGCTAATTCAAATGAATTAAGGCAGTTCTAAAGGAGAAAGGGGGTTCCAACCCAGTATTAGCAAGGTGTACCTAACAAAGTGTCCAGTGAGTGTGCATTTAGTTTACAGAGTGTGGAAACATATAACCCACTGCTTTTGTATGAGTGAATCAACAAGAAGCCCATCAATGACCCCTATGCAAACGCAAAACAAGTGCTAAAAGTTTAAATACCATAAATATTTCCTCACCCACAGCAAGCAGAAAGTCGTGGTAGAGGGAAAAGGTCATGAGGGGGTCAGGCAGCTCTCTGAGCCAGCGTTTAATGAGGCCTGTGATCGTGTGGATGGGGTAGTTATCCAAGCACACTGCCTCAGGATCTGAAGGTAAAAGATGGATCACACAGCTAAAAAAAAAATTTACATTCAAAATGAGGATATTTTAAATTGTTTTGTGCCATTAGGTTCTGGTGGTTTAGTTACTTGTACTATAAATATAGAGTTTATACTTTTGTAAAATTGCTTTAAACATATATTAGGCGAGTTATCTTATATCGACTTACTGTCATTAATTGTTATTTTTCCTTAATTTTAACTTGAACCATTGAGCTTAACAAAATAATGACAAAAGGAAAAAATGGGTCTCCCTGGTGGAAAACATTTTTTTTTTAATACATCTTTTATCGATTGTGGTCGTCTTTGCTCCATATCAGACATGCATCAAACATCCATCACATTATTTGAAGCTCTAAATAGTCATGTAGAATACTGTTGACTGGATTTGATGTATTCTGGAAATTTTGTGCATTTCAACTTTCAGCTCAGGTGCAAAGAGTTTCTTACCCTTCTGCAGAATCTGGTGAAGCTCCCTCGCTCGGCAGGTCGAGCCCGACTTGCGGTAAATCCCTTCAGTGTAGAGTCCATTTAGCTCCACATACAACAACAAGATCTCCACCACTTTGGGCACGGGGTTGGCTTTACTGGTGAGGACGCACACCTGCACGCCAAAGTGAAGGGAGCCCGGTAAACTGTCATCCTATCACATGAGAAGATAAGACGTCAGTCTTGAGAAATGAATGTGAATGTTTTTAAGAGTTATTCAATCATACCACAGTATCTGATTTAAAAATACCGACCTGCTTGGCACACCGTGTTGAGCAATTCATGACGATTTTGCTCAGGCATTTCTTGTGACATATTAGCTTACAAGCTAAAATGAAAACAGAAGGAAAAAAAAAAAAACTGTAAAACTGAACTATTATTTCTTAAAATGCTGCTACAATCTGTGGTCTGGAAGCTTTCTGTACTCACCACTGCACATGTAGGCTGTCTCCATTCCCCAGATGTAGGAGCCACACAAGTCACATGACTGCATAATGTTCACCTGGTATGTGCTGAATAGGTGATCCAGAGGACTGTCAAACTGTAGACACAAGTAAAGGAAGATTCACCATGAGATTTAGCATATCCATAATGAGTAAATTTAATAAATATATTTAACTTACACATATATCCTTTTTCCTCCTCTTCTTCATTGTCTAGAACCCAGAAGTGATATATATATGAGTGAGTGAAGTGAGGCACACATTTCAGAGTATTTTAGTGACTGAGGATAGACTGAATGCAATAAAATTTACCTTTGGTGGTTCAGACTCGACTCGTTTTTTTTCGGCCCTAATGAAGCCGTCCAGCACAGACTGGAACAGGTTTACCACCAGTGGGACTTCTGCGCTCTCCTTGCGCCCTGCTAGCGTCTTCACCTGGTTATGGAAGCCCTTCATCAGATCTTTGTAGCCAATCTGGGGTTTCTGTTGGTGCCAATGAAATGTTATTCAGTGTTTTCATTTTCAAGCCCTTCAATTTGTACACTGTTAGTAACAAGATTTTAGCAAATGATTTCAAAACAACATTATCTTTCTTACAAAGAAAACATGAAAAACAACTCTACACAATCCTCTGCCATATTAAGTTTTCAATTGCTTGCAGAGGAAAAACATCAACTCACCTGGACATAGTACATGCTTTTGATGGTCTCTCTGAAGTCCATTGTGGCTGTAAGGAAGATGTTCTCTGCTGGTGACAGGTCCTTTCTAGTTTGCAGCTCATTCACCTGATGACAAAGGTGAGGAAAGTATGAACAACAAGGACGGTTTATTTTATTTTATTTTATTTTATTTTTTTAAGTTTTTCTAAAACTGCATACCTGGTATTGAAGCTGGAGACAGGAAATAATGTGTTAAACATGCACAACATTTACTGCTAAAGTCAGACATTTAAAAAAAAAATTTTTTTCAGTAGTTTATTTTATTTCAACACTTATTTTATAATTTCACATAAACACAGTTGCTTTTTTTGGCAATCATGGCTACTCAGTCTGGGGATGTCTGCAGTTAACAGCCAGTCATTTAAACAGTCATAGCACCTCAAACATGGTTTTACGGTTGTATATAGTAACTGGGGGATACGACCCCTTTCATGTTGCCCGTCCGTGATTCAAAAGCTTTTCTAGGTAAAAGCTTACAATGACCATTTACCTGAAAATTAAGTCCATAAAATATCTCATTTATGGTGTAAACAAGAGAGAGCCATGTGTGTTAAAACCAGAGTTAGAAATCTGAAGGGCTTCTCTCTCTCCTTCTTAAGTTGTGATCTCACCTGATTCCCTAGGAACTCATCCAGGTTTCGTAGCTCTTTGAGGTTGGTGATCTCTCGGTTCAGCGAGGAGTCCCACTGCAATGCCCGTGTGGCTCGACTGATTCGAATGGTGGGGTTACGATTGACTCTCTCACTTTTTTGATTTGTCATGTTGTAAGGATGTTGAGTGTACCTGGGCAAGGTGACTGTAGGCAGCAGAGGGACAGATGTCATTATTAGTCATATGACATGATTAGTCACGTGACATGACCTTGGCCTAGGGTGCTGGGGGCTCCCCATGATGCACTGAGCGTTCTTCTCCACTCACCCTCTCTTCACTCTCCATGTGTTTATACACCACTATTGCATTTAATCCTTAGTTATTATTAAACTCTGGCTCTCTCCCATAGTGTATCTTTTGTCCTGTCTCCCTCTGCTCTCTTCTGTTTCCCCTCACCCCCAACCAGTCACAGCAGATGGCTGCCCCTCCCCGAGCCTGGCTCTGCCAGAGGTTTCTTCCTGTTAAAAGCGAGTTTTTCCTTCCCACTGTCGCCAAGTGCTTGCTCATAGGGGGTCATCTGACTGTAGTGGTTTTCTGTCTAATATTGTAGGGTCTTTACCCTAAAATATAGAGTACCTTTAGGCGACTGTTGTTGTGATTTGGCGCTATATAAATAAAATTGAATTGAATTGAATAAATAAGATTTAACTTGCTCATCTTTCAAAGAATGCAATATTAGCTAGTGGTGCCTTTTTACACACTAAAAGAAGCATTTTATGAAAACTTTAAGAACTTTTACACAATCCAGACAGCACTAAAGAGAACAAGTGTGTTAACCAGTGGTATGATAATACATGAGGTAAACCATCATATTAAGGAAAACAAAATTTACACACCAAAAGCAGTTCTATGTACCTTTTTCCTTCCTCTCCATTTCCTGACCGTGTCCTAAAATAATGACTTATACTACCGACAATCTGCCCTAAAGATGTCCCTACATAAACTCATAAATCTCCTGCAGCCAATTTAAAGTTCATTGTATGTTTATCATTAACTCTTTCATGCATGAATTATGACATCTTCAGTCAAATCTTTTCCCACGTTTTGCCACTATAGCAACATAACACATGCCTATTCAAAAGAAAATGGCTTTTGAATAGCTGTCCACTGTGGTGACTACCATGCATGAAAGGGTTAAAACATTTGCACTGTTCAAATACTCCCTAGAATCTGTTTTTTTCAGACTTTTGGTTACCTGTTTTATCTGGTGGAGATTCATTGCTGGGGGAATTTCTGGGTGCCATTTTCCTCAGGAATCTACTAAAAAACCAGATCCTGCAAAAAAAGACAACCCGTGTAAATTCCATGCAGCAGAATATCAAGAACATCAAATTATGCCTGAAAGCTAATGTTGGTTTTTGAAATCCTAAAAGATTCCTATATGAATCAACTTAGTGAAGGGTTTCACCTCTCAGGGGTTGTGAGGTGTGATTGGTTAGACCCCTGCTGTCCTGTATTCTCATTGGTGGTGGCAGCTGGAAGGCTGAACCTCGAGCCATCAGGTTCTGATAGTATCTGAAACACAAACATTTTTTAAGCTAGAGTACAGTCTTGTAAAGAAGCAAACAACAAGCAGTTCAGATATCCAAAGTGAGTCAGTCCTCTTTCCCCAAAACATTCCCCCCACAGTGGCAGCACCAATCTTGTCTTAAAAGGATTCCCAGAGAGCCTCCACCAAACCGCACCCAATGAACATGATATAATGGCAGCACAATAGTGACAGTCCATCACCATATTGAGTCATCATTTGCACCCTCTCCTGCCACCAGCTACACTTTGATCTCTTTTGCTTTAATGAATTTGTGTTATTATGTGAACTATTTGAGCAGACATGGGTTAGTTACACTGAAAAATTCACAGACTTTAAATTGCAGATGCAGATTCAGATTCAGATTACTGATCCCAAAGAAGGGCAATTCGTTATTTGTTTGCAGTTTAACCACACTATCTACAATCCTTAATCCTTAAAGGCACAGGTCAACAAACAATGAGGTCCAAAAAAATATAAATTTATATATATATATATATATAATAGAATAACAAGGACGTGTCTAAAACTGAACAATCACAAAAAGAAATTAATCTAAATGACCCCTGTCAAGTGATCTGACAGCTGATTTTGCAAAGAGTCATGAACTGACCAGGCTGGAGTAATCAACAAGTCCAGTTCCAGTGATGTTTACATGCACGCATTATTTGGGACAAGGGGAACACGTGTTAGTTTAATAACGGCTTTATATGTAAGATGCCATATAGTCAAAGATTAATGCAAGATGTTGTCCATAGTTGAAAAGATGTGATGAAGTGTTAATAAATCAATACTATACAGCTTTAATTAAGTCTATTAAGAAATACTGCAAGTATGTTAGTTTTTGTTGCATAATCAGAATGAGTGTAAACAAGGCAGTAACTGACGAAACAAATCTTAATTCTGAAGTGACCAAACACACTGACACCAGAACAACTAATCATATTCTTCTCATATTCTGAGTCTGTCCTTGGTGACCATCTGCTCATTTGGGTGAAAAGACAAAAAAGATCAGAAATGAGCTTTGGAAATGGGCTTTAATATCTCCTTTCTGCTTGAAATCAACAGCTCATTTTTCATTGTCCTGGCCTGCATAGCAGAAATCAGAAGTCCCAGAACAACACAAGCTGTCCAACCAGTCCATTTGGTGTATACACATGCAAGGCTTGCATGCAGAGAAGAGTTCTGGTCGGTAAAAATATCCCTTTGGTCAGTACCTTGACCTGGGATTTGAGGCCCCGGACATCCACGCTACTGACCGAGCTCTTCAGACTGGCCACATGGGGACTGACGGGAGGCAGTGGAAAGCTCCAGTACTCGCTCTCCTTGGAGCCTGCAAAGTTACACACCAAACCGCTGCGGGCGTAGGCTAAGCGCCGCTTGTGTCTTTTTTGCTTGCGGAAACAGACCCTGACCTAATTGGGCCAGGAAAAGTGATGAGGCACAGTCTGGGAGACCTCCTTTGATTTGATGTGTAAGAAGCCTTCTTTCATGTGTTTGTCAGTATAACGTAAACTCACAGTACACAAAGTCACAAGACTAACATCTATGCAGCAAGCACACTAACAATGGCTCAAAAAGAACACAAAAACAATACAGATAGATTAAATCTACTTTTGAATTACTCTTTAGATTACGCAATAACACAAGATCTAATGTTACCTCATTGGTTGAAGGTGAGCTATCAGAGCTTGATGAGCTCAACCTGGACAGTTCATCTGCAGACATGGACTTCCCTTTGGCACTGTTTGTAGAAAGAAATAAGAGCAACAGTTTGGCCATACAGACATTTAGAAACACTTATTCAAGTTGCAGAAACAGAAAGCATGTTTCTTATACAGTTAAGCCCTGAATTATTTGGACAATGACAAAATTTTTGTAGTTTTGCCTCAAGATCTGATTGAAGTGCAGACTTTCAGCTTTAATTCAAGGGTTGTAACAAAAGTATTGCCTTCCATGTTTCAGAATTACAGCCATTTTTTATACACAGTCCCCCATTTTCAGAAGCTCAAAAGTAATTGGACAAACTAAAATAATTTCAGCTGGTTTCATTTGTCCAAAGACTTTTTTTCCCAGAACTGTGGAGGCTCTTTTAGATGTTTTCTGGCAAAGTCTAATCTGGTCTTCCCATGGCTTAGTGCAAATCCTATATTTTTATCTTTTTTTTTTTTTTTTTTTTTTTTTTTTTGTTTTGTTTTGTATTTTTTTACTGTTCTGTTTACTACCTGGAGTGAGGTCCGTAACCCTGGGGGAGCTATGGAGGGAACAACGGGGTTTGAGAGCTGGAACTGTTCCAGTGATCATTACCCATAATGATGGGGAATGTGATTGTGTGTTTGTAAAATAAGATGGACTGGCTTGGTGAGCTGATTAAGACCACAGGGAACACAGTGAGTGTTAGTGTGATGTGCTTCATGGAGAGTTGCAGCGAGATGCTGACACACTCTCACTTCCCAGACCCACAGTGTGACCATACCTGGGGATTCAGGAGTTTTCAGGCAGATAAAGATGTTAATCTGAGTGGTGGGAAGAGATGTGGAGGAATTGCACTAGTTGTGACTGGAAGGTGGTGCAGTCCTGGACATGCTACTGGCCTGAATATTGAACTGCTAACTGAATGCATCCATATTACTCACCAAGGGAATTTGTCATTGCTGTTGCTGTTTGAATCCAGTTTGAATCAACAAAATGTTTAGATTCCTCCACCAGCTGGTACAGAGGTTATCCAAATGACTGTGGTTGTGGTTAATGGGTACTTAATAATGACCACCCTCTGCACAACATACTGGACATGGAGCTGAACACTTTCCTTAACATCTGTTTGAGCTCCGCTGCCACAAGGACAGATAGAGAAAATCTTTACCACTTCATACCACACCACCTACATTCATTTTAGATTTAAGCTCCTTATTTTATCATATTTAGATTCTGACTTATTGAGCTCTCCACTTTTTCATGTTTTTTATTTAACTGAGCTCCTTCTTTAGTGTAATTTTTAACTTTATGAGCTATTTTGTTCTGTGATATTACTGAGCTAAGTTGTTTTTCATGTTTTGGCTGCTGTAACACAGACATTTCCCAACTAATTTTTCAACTTATCTTCATCTTATTTCCATTCATGAAGGCGTCTCTTGATTGGAGACTTTGACAATGTTACGCCTACCTCCTCAAGAATGTTTTTGACTTAGCTAGATGCTGGGAATGGTTTTTCTTAGCCAAGAAAGAATTTTGTGATCTTCCACTTTGGAGGTCTTCTACATTCCCCCTTTTTAAGAATGTACCAGATTGTTAACTGGGCCACTCCTAAAGTTTTTGCTATCTCTTCATAGGTTTATTTGAGTATTTCAGCCTAACGATGGCCTCCCTTGCTTCAACATCGCTTTGGACCTCATATTGAGAGTTCCAGTGAAAAGCTACCAAATACAAGTTTAACACTTGGAATCAACTCAGATTTTTAATCTGCTTAATTTGTCATTGAATAATGAGGCTTCAGTCAACTGTCCAATGATTTGAGTCTCTGTGTATAAAACAGTTAACGCAATACTTTTTTTTTTAAGCTGCTGAATTAAAGCTGAAAGTCTGCACTTCAATCACATCTTGATGATCTGATTTAAAATCCACTGTGGTGGTATACAGAAGCAAAACAGAAAAAAGGAATTGTCCAAATACTTTTGGACGTAAGAGTATAATTAAAACAGCTTGCTGAGGCCATATTAGCAGAACTAAAATGAGCAGAAATAGTTGTATGTGTGAGTTTCTGATGGCCACTGAAACTAAGGAATTTGAAAAACGTACTAGAACTCATTTCTCTTATCTCTTTGCCGGCGTATTTCAGGACTTGACTCGTCTGTAGGTTCACCTTCACTCTGTTTCCCCTTCCACCTCTCAGCCTTCTCCTTGAATCCCTCGATATCTTTGTAGCGCTGAAGGGTGCTGCCCTTAGGGTGGCTGGTGGAGTTATCGTCACTGACAACTAGATCTATAGGGACGGAGAAGGGTCTGTTGAGGGGTGGAGGGGATGCTCGGCCTTCACGTTTCTCCTTGCTTCTGTCCCTCTTTGCAGAATGACTGTTGACTGAGTCAGGCTGCTGCATCCTCTTTGGGCTGAGCTCCACTTTTTGTTGCCTCTTCAACTCTCTTTTTATCAAGCTGTTTATCAAAAAAGCCATTTAAAAACAGATAAAATCCTAACAGTTTTTATCTGTTTGAATTCTGGTTTTACCTGAAATTCACCAGCAGTAAGCTGAGCAAGATTTTTTTTTTAATTTATAGTTTTATCAAAATAACTATATGAAACCAGAGACCATTTTGCTACTTTAAAGCTATCACAGCTACAGAAAATTAGTACATACTGTATGGTGCCCTACTGTTATTTGGCCACCAGAGAGCACTGACAAGTATTTTTTTTGACTGTAAAATGTTCTGGTACATTTCTATGTACATACCCTGATCAGATTTCTTTTACAGACAAATTTAAAGGTATGCTTTTAAAAATAGATGAACTGGATTATCTATTCCTGTTGTGAGGCCTGTATCCATGTGTTTGTCAGTAAACCATAAACTCATGTGTTTCAAAACACATATTCTCTTACAATATGAATTTGAAATCATCTACTGCTTGTTTACATATCCCTGAATGTAACATTCGCTGCCAGATACACGAGCCTAATGCAAAACATGCCACTAAGAGTGTGGAACACAACATCAGTGCAATGCACAATCTGAGTAATGACATACTGAATAATAATGCAAGCACTTCAGTGATATGAGTACCTGTCCTGTCCAAGCTGAGCTTTGGACTTGTCATCACCCCGCTTTTGTTGACTGAATTTGGACCACTCCAGGGAAGTCCTAAATGCTGTCTGCATCAATGTGGCAGTTCGATTTTGGTTCAGAGAAAAGTGACGCCATCTCCTCTGTAACAGCAGAAATCCTCTTTTAGCTTTATTCTGTATTTGTTCTTGGACTTTGGGAACACTTTTTTATTTTTGGTGGAGCAATAAAGAGGCATGCCTCGGTGACTGAATGTCTCTTACTGACTCAACCCCCAAATATACATGAACATGAATGTGAGAAAAGACACAGAGAACCTGAGGCATAAGTGCTGAACAAATTATTCTTAATCTGATGCTGCAGTGAGAGAACTAACCCTTTGCTGTTTTATTAAGCTCCATTCTGAGAGGGTGTGCAAATGAGTAGTCTACCACCCTGCTGCATGTTTAAGTAGTGAATAATTTAATCCTGAGGGTGGATTGCTGATGTTAAGTAATCTATATGTTTGGAAATCTGTGCTGGGAGGAGCTTTATCGTTTAGCAGTGACCATAAAGAAGTAAACTGCACCTGTATGATCAGCGTAGCGTCTCTTTTCTGCAGAAAGTGCAACCTTATGAGACAGGTGCGGAACCAGCGCTGCAGGGTGATGATATGGCGCATCACTTCCTTGTTGAGAGTGGCTTGAAGCAGTTGCCGCTCCTTTTCCTTGAGGAAAACCTGAGTAGATAAAATGATGGCATACAGTGAATTCTTTCCTAGGTTTTGTACACATACCCTGCTTCTGTGTCTTTTATGAGTGTTTATTACATAGGAAAAAATATGCAATGTGTAATTATTAATTAAAAGTGTCCTTTGTTTAATGGCAATATTCTGCCGTGGGAGACCAGAGGCTATTTAATATGGCTACTGATTGGTTTGTAGAGTGATTTGGTGATTAACCTTGGTTTTCCCTATTTGGTAGGTGTTCTTAGCCAAAGCCATCTTCTCAAATAGTGCAGTAATGTGCTCTGGAGTTGCAGCAGTTCCTTTTGGAAACAAAATCCTGAACTTCTCGAAAAATTCCTGTCATCAAGAGAAGAACAGCGTCAGAAAGTGAAAATGAACAACAGACACAGAATTAGTTAGTTGCCCCTTCCACTGTATGTTCATAAGCAGGAATATCTATATATAGTTACAGTGGTGTGAAAAAGTGTTTAGAAAGCTGAGTTCAATTTTACCAGCCACAGCCAGGCCTGATTACTGCCAGACCTGTTGAATCAAGAAATCACTTAAACAGAACCTGTCTGACAAAGTGAAGTAGGGTAAAAGATCTCAGAAAGCAACACATCATGCCACAATCTAAAGAAACAGCTGAGAAACAAAGTCATTGACATCGATCAGTCTGGAAAGGGTTACAAAGCCATTTCTAAGGCTTTGGGACTCCAGTGAACCACAGTGAGAGCCATTATCCACAAATGGAGAAAACTTGGATCAGTGGTGAACCTTCCCAGGAGTGGCCGGCCTACCAAAATTACTCCAAGAGTGCATCGACAACTCATCCAGGAGGTCACA
>VUQI01034138.1:9274-22820 GCA_015106735.1 Paratilapia polleni | reverse complement strand
ACTGTTTGTGACGCTCCCCTCTGGCAGGAGGCTGCGGTCCATCAGAACCAGTACGTCACGGCACAAGAGCAGTTTCTTTCCCCAGGCTGTTGGACTACTTAACACCGCCCCCTCGCCCCGCTCACTGCTCAATTAATGTGTTACCATAACACACATACTTACTACAGACTATAATAACTTTGCACGCTGGATTCAGTACAAGCACTTTGCACATCATGTTCTACTTACATTTTGCACTTCTCACCCCTTCCTGTCCATAACCTTTACATATGTCTTAATTTCTTTAATATCTGTAGGCAGTTAGTATATATTGTGTATTTATATTTATATATATATATGTATATATTGTAAATTCCATATATTCCACTTCTGTACTACAGTATTGTACCATGACACCAAGACAAATTCCTTGTTTGTGTCCAAACTTGCCAATAAAAATAATTCTGATTCTGTTTGTGATTCTGATTCTGATCAGAGAACCGGGGTTATATCCATAACCTTAAGTTTTATTTTCTTTTGAGAAAGACACTACAGGAAGTTATTCTCCTTATTAGGTTAAATTTGGTTCATTTAGTAGAATGGAAAGCTGCTACTTATTTTCTTTCTAACACATTTGATTATTAGCAGCCTAAACGTTGTTGGTTATTGTCTTGTTATTTGGAGAGTATAAATCTTCTTTTGGAGAAGCTTGTGTTTCTGGGATAGCTGGAGAGAGAAGTAGAGAGCTCATGGTGGGAAACACCCATTTTAAATGTTTTTATCCTACTGAATGACTATTATCAGTTGTAATCACTCTCATAGATATAGCCATTAGGCACCATCCTCAACCTACATGTCCAGAAGGTACTTGTAATCACTAAACAACCCACAAATATTTAGAAAACCTCTAGTGGTCATGTGAATAGTGCAACCTAGAAAGGAAAGCTGTCTAATCTGGTTCCTTTTGTAAGAGGATGATTTTTAACCTCTTAACATCCAATGGGTTGCCTGCAAACCACTTTTGGGTAGGGTTAGATTACATTTTAGCCATATAGTAAACAAGCATCATTTCAATAACTGGACGATGTTACCTTTAAATCAAGTCTCTTAGATGCAGTTTTTTTCTGTTATTAGATCTCCATGTGGGTTTGCCAGTGTCAATAGTGACTCGATGGATGAAGAATTTGTGCCTAAACCTAGCCAAACACTTTTGGTGACTAATCCAGACAGTATATGAAAGAAACGTACACTGTGAGTCAAAACAAATATCTTGTACAAAAAGATGTGTAAAAACAAAAGTAAACAGTGAATCAAAATGAAAGTGAAGCTGGGTGTTAAAGTGATATTTCAAGTGGAAAGGGTTTTCTCATTTCAGTTTCATATTTTAATTCTTGGACTCTACTAGAGTAGCTTTGAGTCATTCACAGTTCAAAACAATGCTGTTTTATTTTATCCTGGACCTTGCTGCAGTCCCTCAGTTCATTCACACTGATTAAAACAAACTCACTTTAATGACCCCCCCAGTTTCTCTGATTTTGCTATTTATAGGTATATGTTTGAGTAAAATGAACATTAAAATGAACAGTAAAATGAACAGCAGAAGGCAGCAAGTTTTCTTCCAGGATAACCTTGTACATGGCTTGATTCATGCGTCCTTTGCAAAAATGAAACTGCCCGACTCCAGACATTGTGGCTTGTAGGCCTCTCCAGGTCTCCATCTAACCATTAGACGACCAGGTGTTGGACAAAGCTGGAAATTAGACTCATCAGAGAACATGACTTTACTCCAGTCCCCTATGGTCCAATCCTTATGGTCTTTTGCAAACTTCAGCCTGGCTCTTCGCATGAATCAAGCCACGTACAAGGTTATCCTGGAAGAAAACTTGCTGCCTTCTGCTCTGACAATGTTTACATTGACATATTACTCAACCATATACCTATAATTAGCAAAATCACAGAAACTGATAATTTTGGAGTGGTCTCTTAATTTTTTTCCGGAGCTGTATACACACACACACACACACACACACACACACTGTAAATGATGGAAATACATCATTTATTGTTTGTACCAAATGTTTTTTTCAAACATTGTTTTTACAGCTTCAAATAATTGGATAACTAATGCTCTATCTCAGCTTGTCTCTGCTGTATCCACCTCTCTCTGTTAACCTGTGCTGTGCTGCTTTCTCTCATCCTACTTCACGCCTTAATTTATTTCTTCTTTTTCACCCTTATATCATAGGTCTTTTACCCCTTATTCTACAAAATTATTTCTTGTGCCCTCTTTTTTGTATGCTCTGTCAGCCCTACAACTATGGTAGTGGATTACAGAGGCTTGAGGTTAGGGGTTACTGGAAACAGGGTGCAGTCGACTTATCCGTGTCATGCAGCTTCTGGTGTGAGAGCATTAGTAAAGCTCCAAGTGGTATCGGCTGCTCTCTGCTTTCCATTTACATCATGGTAGTTATAACCTTTCCCTGCTGCAAGGGGTCTTCTTCGCTCCTTGGCAGCACTGCAGTCTTTCTTAGCCATTTCACTTATGGAGAGCTCCAAACCCTGCATTGTATGCATAAATAAAATGAGCAATTCACACCACTACAAAGAAAAGAGCTGCAGGCTAACTGAGGAGAAGTTAGTCATTTTTGGTTCTGTTAGTTTAGAAGAATAAATGTTTGTGAACATGCACATGGCAGCTGCATCTATTGTTTGGTTTTACTGGGACTGTGCTCCTTTATAAGGATGCCTGTAATGGAATTTGTACTTAAAGGAGAGTAAAATCTTCTGTCACAGAAGAATTGTACATTTTTGACGTGATATATTTTGGATTTATTTTCTTGATTTTCTCAGAATCTGTTAGCTGCAATGTTATTAAATGTACTGATGCCATTAAATAAGCTTTGAGTCTGTTTTTTCTTTTTGTAGGATTTAATTGATTGTACTTATTTGTTCGCATAAAATCATTTTTTTCAGTTTACTTTGATCATAACAAAATGAAAAACTATAGCCAGAGCTCTAGAGCCCCCCCCCCCCCAACCTTAATGGATTTAGAAATGCTGTCATCAAATTGGTTGTCTAGCTGAGTGGTTCAGACTCCATCGTGTCAATACTTTGAGCGCTGTCGGCAGAGGACAGTTGAGCAGAGAGTGCAGTCTAGCAGTTTCTTCACAGTATTTTGCTAACTGTTTTTGGAAATACACAACTGAATAAATTATGATGGTTATTATTATTATTGTTAATAATAATAATAGTTTTTCTTTTCAGTATAAGTCCCGTACTTTGTGTATACATTGGTATGTTATGGTGCATATTAGCAAGTTAATGTAAGCTAATGTGTCCACCAACGCATTTTGTGCCAACTTAAAATGCCAAGAGCTATTCTGAAAACATCCAGCTGGGAGCGCCTTAGAGGTACTGTATTTTATTAGCGGAGACACAATGATGGCGTATAATCACGGAAGTAATGCGTTGAGAGTACTGCTGTTTAAACCCATGGCACATAAAATGCATGCAAGCATCCAGGCCTTAATTTTAATGTGAAAATTACTGTGGTCCAGTGAAGTCATTTGCTACAGGCATGCAGAGAGCAGCAGTATTAACTTCTCCTCCACTCCTTACTGTTTGACCCAACCCTCTTCCACTGTGACTGGACAGCTAGGTAAGGATTGACAGTGACGAGCACGGCATTTTTCAGCTGTACAAATGCTCAATGCCTCATCACATTGCTGGCATTTTTAGGGGAACAACACTTTGGCGTATGTCCTTTAAGTTTAATTGTTTGAATGCATGTAGAGCAGAAGTCTCATACCGGACCTAATGTTGCTAACCTTTTCACTAAAAAAGACTAACCATTCTTCTTCAGTGAGTGAAATGAAGACTTGACTTGTATTTCATTGCACTAATCCTCGCTCTGAATAGATCCAGATGCATTTTCCAGATACATCCAGGTATATTAAAGGGGGGTGAGGAATGGTTCTAATTGACATATATCTGTCATCTCATGGAGAAGTTTGTCATATCACTTGATTCTACATTGTTTTTTCCTCTGTTCAGTCTCTAGCTCTGGATTTAGTTTTACATTACTTGAATCTTAATGAGGAAAAAATTGATAAAGCCTTCTCTGGTTTCTTTTTTTGTGCCTTTTTTTTGTTGTGAATTGGTCCCACCCAATAGCAGGGAGTATGGCTGATTGATACCCTATCTTTGCATGTTTGTGATTATCAGAGACAATCAATAGGACAGAAACCCAAAATTAATCTCATCTCTTGCAGTGTGTGAAGTGAATGTTGACGGCTCTGGCATTCTCATGCAAATAGCGATAATAATTATTCCCTAAACGCTTTCCTCACCCCCAAATAAATGCTACTCAGTCAAAGAATCAAGCAGCTTTAGGCAGCAGAGAGATAACATGAAAAACATGTACATTCAGAGACAATTAGAGGGCCCAGATATAAAAAAAAAATATGCATTTCCATAGTGTCAGATAAGTCCATGCTTGCTCTTTTTTGTCTCTAGGGTGTCAGAAGTTGCAGAAAAAAATAAGATGAGAGACTGTCATTAAGGAGAGTCACGCTGCCTGTGAGAGAGAGCGTGAGGGAGAGATGGAAAGAGAGATGGAGAGACATCATTACAGTAGGGATCACAGTAAAACTGGTAGAGGCCATCAACATGGAGAGAATAGATTCAGCAGATAGGTGGCAGAGAACGGGGAAAGGGGTGTAGAGGGTTGAAGGGGAAGAGAGCAAGGCAGAGCATCAGATAGAGGCTGTCACAATATTCAAGTGACCAAATGCAATGTAAGTATGAGGGAGGTTGGGCATGAGAAAAATGACTGTAAGAGCTCTCTGTTGTGGCTTAGGGGGGTATTCTGAGTGACTGAGGCGGTGGTGATAAACCTGCCATCCTCTCCTTCCACCTCTTCCTCTCTGCAGATTCGCCTGTGTACCTCACTGCAGGTAAAATGATGACAGACGATTATCATATCAGGTGACACAAGTGCCCTCCTTTTACTCTCCTCTTGGACATTGAGTGAGATTTCTTATTTTAACTCAAAAACAGACAAGACCTGGTGTTAGCTTCAGGTGTTTGTGAATGTGAGAGAGGTGGAAAATGTGATGTAGTGTGAAATAGTTTCACTGTGTGGAAGCAAAGTAATTTTCTTGAACACCTTGAAAATGGCTGCCTGTGTGTGTGCTTTTGTTTGCATATAGGTGAGTTACATCTAAGGTTTGTAATTAGGCCCATAATTTCTCTTTATCTAAAACTGTGGCATGCTCTGTGGATTAGCACAGTAGGTGGTTATGAGCTGAGGCAACAGAGTGTTGTAGTAGACTCATGATGTGAAAGAACTGGTTGTGATGGTGGATTTTTTTTTTTATATATACAGTACCTTGGTTTAAGATGTGAAGATGCTGTATAAAAAAGAAGAAACCATCCTTGGGCGTGACAGAGACCAGATACAAATGAAAGCATTATCAGCTACCAGCAAAATGCTAATATATTTCACATTTTTTTGGTAAGTTTGTTTACCCTATGAGCAACTTTGGTGCATAGAATCATTTGATGCTGTTATTATTTTTTTTAGTTAGACTTCGACTGATTTTTACACATGAACATAAGCTTACTTGTGATTGGGTGTACTTTGAAAGCTTTCTTCTGTGGTTCTGGGGGAGTTTTATGAACAGTGAGAAAATTACATCACCACGATTTTCTTGGCTTGAGCTCAGAGGCTACAAATATATGACAGAGACCCAGTGCATGGAGTTTGAAAAATATGAGCACCTACCAAGCAGGGAATGTGAAAGATGTCAGGGATTTGAAATATGGGAAAAGTATGATTCAGTGTTTTGGAGCATAACCTATATGAGGTACTAAAAGTTAGCACATGCTTGTGAATTCAGGATGTGGGTAGCTGGCGCCAAGGGAAAAAGCCCTGAATAATATTATCATGCCACATCTGGCTTTCTAAAGAGCTTTTTGTCTGTCATGTTACCTATATATGCAGGGGAAATGCTGTAGAGAGTCATCCAAACTACATCCAAAGGAACCCCATCAAACAAATATACAATGGATGTGGGATAGTCAGTAGGGGTAAAGGCTCCGGTGATGGGTCATCCTGCAGAATAACTGCAGGCTGAGGCTGGGTTTGTGGTCAGAACAGTAACAGAAATGTGGAGAAGGCAGCCAGAGCTAAAAGCCATGACGGCATTGGTTGGCCTCAAGGAGAAGTACACGGGAATGCTTTTAACTGCTGTTCCCTATGGGAGAAAAACTGAAATTTTATTAAATCAAATCAAGTGGCTGGCAGAATGAGCTAGGACTAAAACGTCTCTGGTGAAAGAGCTTTGTAATTTTTGTGTCTGTGTGAATGTTGGAATATGTATAACCATATAAAGATCTTGTTTTTACTTCTATACTGGCAGTTGTTTAGCCATAAACATTGTACTGTTGAACTAACATTAGTTCAAAACTGTTCGAACCTGGTCTGAAAGGGGTGACAGTCCTAAACAGAGAAGTTTCTGGTTAGTTCTGTGTTCAGCCATTACAGTTATTTGTTGCTGTTTTGGGGATTTATGCATCTGAAACTTGTCCATTATCATCCAACCGATGCCATCCAGGAATCTGTGCCTTCCAATAAAACCTGTGCCATCTGGGAAAAAGGAATTTTCTGTAGTTTTGACATGGCCATTTTCTGCAACCAGTTAATTTTAGAAATGGTGCTTTTTGTGTGTTTGTGTCAAACAAGTCATGTCTTAAAGCAACAAGACAACTGCTCTTGCCAGCATGTTTTAAAATGTGGCTGGCATTAAATCCATTGGTGTTACATCAACATATTTTTGTGTTTTTCTTGTAGTCTGTAGTCTTGCAGTCGTCCATCTCTTGGAGAAATTAAAGTTCTCTGCTGTTGTATCAGTTACAGTTGGTGCTTTATCTGCCTGCATCTGTGTCACCATTTTGCATGTGGAGTGCATTTTGCTAGTTTTGAAGTTGATCTGGAATAGTCTTTACAGTTTCCTTCCTGCTGTACTAACTCCATTTGCTTTATCTTTTGTTCAGACTGTTATTTGTGGTGCCTTAGTTTTCTGACATTGAAATATAAAAAATATATTACATAGTGTCAAGTTGCTGTTGGGGGAAAAAAAACTTAAGTTAACTGACTTCAGCCTAAATGTGTTTGCTGCATAATTTTGCACCTATACACGGTGATGGCAGAAGATGAATAGTTAAGCTTACTTTTATATAAATGTTTTTTGTTAATTATGACACACGGACAATTGTATAAAGCAGCAAACTTTTGAGAAAAAAAATGCAATCAAGTACATCCGGAAAAGAACAACAATCAACTAAAAATACAGTAACTTAAAGCTGCACTATGCAAAAATCTACACACTGAATAAAGAAAAAGCTGCCAGAATTAAAAACTAGACAGTCCTCCTTCTGCAGTTTTTCCCTTCTACCAGATGAGAGCAGGTATATGCATGTGCTTTCTACAGGCTAAAAATAAGTTAATGCAGAGTTTTGGCTTCACATGGATTTGAACCCGACTCAGCAAAGTCGTATGCTTAATCCGTAACCCACTCATTCCTGTGTGGACTGTTTGGCTTTTTATACTGTTTACCCAGTGCAGTCAGAAAAGATTGGCCAAAATCTCCTGTCATGGGCTAGGCTTTCCAAAGCATGAAAACAAAGCCCAGAACAGGTGCAGGAGGACTATACTGAAAGGCTGCTGTTATTGGGGCGGCAGTGGCTCAGGAGGTAGAGCGGGTTGTCTACTAATTGGAAGGTCAGTGGTTCGATCCCTGCCTCCTCTAGTCTGTGTGTATCCTTGGGCAAGATACTGAACCCCAAGTTGCCCCCAATGTGTTCATTGGAGCGTGTGTGTGTGAATGTTAGATAGAAACACTTATGCTTAGAAAAAAGTGAATGTGGCATGTAGTATAAAGCGCTTTGAGTGCTCAAATTGAGTAGAAAGGCACTATATAAGTACCAGTCCATTTACCATTTTATACTAAAAAACAAGTTGCTTACCCCAGATGATTATAATTCAGTCACTGCTACAGGTACTTAAAGTTTTCACTTAGTCTTGCTCTGGGTATATAGTGTTGGTAAGCTCTCTGGGACTGACTGCATACATTTTTAAATAAAGAATTCAGAAAATCAGTATGCCACTCATATTCGTTTCTCATTTTTAAGATGAAGGTCATGACCCTTCACAGAAGTCTTGCTTGTGTTGGTTCTGTATTAATCAGTGGCAAAAGTGGAAAACAAGCAGCAGCTTCTGTTGTTACCAAAATAAACATGGATCTTTTACCAGTTTAGGTTGTTATCTGGTGTGTTTCATGCTGCATGAAAAGACTGGCAAAGATTTTCTGTGTTCTAAGGAAAACTGCTGTGGCAATCTCATCATACAAATACTGACTTTTATATATGTGTTATTTATGTGAGTGTTTTTCCACACAGACCAGTCCCCATGCAAGAGTTTGTCCTTCAGAGATTTATTTTGGTATTAAAGTATATATCACATTTTATTGAGACATGTAAGGACAAAACGATGGATAAAGATTTGAATTTGAAAAGAATCACAAATACTACACTATGTATTTATTGAATGTGCAAATCTGTACATTAAGTAAGCTTCTGACAAACTGAGTATCGGACACAGATCACTTAAATGCAGTGTAAGATCATCGGGCAGTTGTAGCTCAGGATGTAGAGTGGCTTGTTTTCTAATCAGGTCAGTAGCTTCTCCAGTCTGCATGTCGACTAACCTTGGGCAAGATGCTGAACCCCAAATTGCCTTCACTGGCTTGTGAGTGACAGGTAAAAAGTGCGTAAAGGCATAAAATAAAGTATTGTATGAATGTGTGTATGAATGGGTGAATGTGGCTTGTAGTCTAAAAGCATGGTGAGTTCTTAGAGTAGAAAAGTGCTATACAAGTACAAGTCTACTTAACATCAGTGATGTCTTCAAAGGTAAAGAATCACACAGGTCTGACTTGAAGATTTGTCTTTGAGTAGAGTCAGAATAATGCGATTTTATATACATGATGTATTTGTTCACAAGCACATTTCTGTGTCGCCTTTCTCTGCAGATTAATTTACTATTTGTTGCCTATTGAGCTTTCTGTGCTTGCATGTGACATCATGCAGTTTACAGTGATAACACTGACAGGTTTAGCTTCAAAATTCAAAGTAATTTATAAAATTACAAGTGTTTAATGTTAGGCAGATGGATGCAAAGTCAGCTTTTGTTATCTAGCCAGTGAGGTTGTTTGTCATTTTTAATCTTATATGCTTCAG
Organism: Paratilapia polleni; assembly: GCA_015106735.1. Taxonomy (NCBI): domain Eukaryota; kingdom Metazoa; phylum Chordata; class Actinopteri; order Cichliformes; family Cichlidae; genus Paratilapia; species Paratilapia polleni. The sequence continues at coordinate 13,541 of VUQI01034138.1, read as the reverse complement.
TGGATATGTTGAAGAGAAATTGTAAAAAAAAAAGTGTGTTCCTATAATATAATATAATATAATATAACAACCTATTCTTATTCTAGCAATGGGGAACTAATTGATAGAGCCAATATAATTTACTGCTCTTTGTCATTTGTTGTCTGTGTAATATGAACCCCTCTCAAACAAATACCTTGATTAGCATGATCTTAATATAGTGTTTAGTTGCCTAGTCAATCCTCTGTATTGTTGAACTAATTTTGTGTTGTTTGTCTCTCTTGGGCAAACCTTGTTTCATCTGGTCAGTTTAGTTTGGAGACCAAATGCTCAGCACTTTTACCTAATATTGATGCAGTTTACATAAAATGCTTAGACATTTTTAGTTGTGAAAATCACTCAACTGAAACCAAATATATGTACCATGAAGAAAGTAATAGTGTTGTAAAATTAAATTCTGTTTTACTTTAAACCACTTAAAACATCATGTATTGCTGCTGCAGCATGCATATTTAAATAGCTCATATTCTGCTGAAAAAATTCAGTTACTTGCTTGTATCTTACAGTACAGAATTTTTAGTGGGCAAGATCTCAGAGCAATAAAAAGGAAATGGCTCTACAGTGTTTCCCTGCTTTTTTTGAGCAGAAGTGCTGTTGTGCTACATTCACAAGCATGGGAACCCTAAACCCCAAAATGACCATAAAATTGTTATTAATAAGGTTAATCATCTTTCCATGTATTAATTTACTGAGAGCTTTTGGTATGACGAACTCTGGAGGCCCACATAGCTGTAATAATATTGTGTCCACTGGTTAAAGGAAAAAATTGCACCAGTTTAAGTTTATACCTCTTTGAAGTTGCAACCTCACAGGGTCAGAGTGGGAATAAAAATTGCCTGGTGATTATTAACTCGGACTGACCAAAATCCATCTGGAGATTTCTCACTTTCAGAATCCAGTTGAAAGCAGAGGTTAAGGAAGTCTGAGTCTCTTACGCTTTGGGGACACTTTGCTGGGACACTCAGGGTCTGCTTGTCTCCACGGAAAGGATCAGTTCAAATCAATGCAAATCTTTTTTCAGTGATCATTTGAATCCTGTAATTAAACATTTCTATGTGGTCTCTCAGAGGATTTCAGTATCTCCACATAAGGGGCCTTCAGACAATAAATCTAAAATCAGTTGACCAAAGATTTAGTATTTTGGACAGCACTCTCAAATGAGGAAACATCTTTTAGAAGAATGGCCTTTTGAACTTGTTTTGGCACCACATACTATCCCAACACCTTCCTGAGACAGTAGTCTTACCTGCTCATGAATTATAGTTGAATAATTATGTAGTGTTATAGTTCTATTTGGAATCCAAATTAAATCCAAATTTGAAATTTTTGGTTCAAATTGTTGTCAATATGTACGGAGGTGGTCAGGAGAGAGGTACAACAGTGAGTGTCTACAGCTATCTGTAAAACACAGTGGAGGCTCTGTCATGGTTTGGGGCTGCATTTCAGCAAATGGTGTTGGAGACCTTGTCAAAATTGATGGAATTATGAAAGGAGAAAAGTACCATCAGATTTTAACCCACCATGAAATACCATTTAGAAAGCATTTGACTGGCAATGGCTTCATTTTTCAGCATGACTATAATCTCAAACATACTGTGAATGCAGTAAAAGCATACCTGGATAGAAAAATCTACAACATCCTGTATGAGGACAGCTAGACAGTGTTGAGGTGTGCGGTAGTGACAAAGTGAGGAATTGCAGTTAAATGGTTACCAGCTGTTGGAAGAGATGTTTTTGGTTTTTTTTCTCTCCACGAAAATAATTCAGGCACCAGAGGGATCCTGTGTACTCTGAAGCCTGTTAGAGTATTATTTACTACTGCTGTCAATGTAATGTTTGTAGAATAATGATGAACTTCAACTAAAAAAGTTCAGAACTTATAACCACAGCCTTTACAAAACTATTGTAACTTTTTTTTTTTCAAATTCAGTTAATATGCACAATATTCTGTTTAGCATGGTTTTCTCTTGCAGACACAGCTGATCTAATCCAAGTAGCAATGCAAACAGTTAAATGCTGTTCTAACATACCTTTCACTTAGTCCCATTTGGCCAGGTGTGCTATTTAAGTTCAAAATTTAATATAAAATAATGTCAAAATGCAGCACTACAAAATGCTCAGTTTAAAAAAGAATAATTAAATATTCAGCTACAGTTAGCTACTTAGGGATGATCTTTTCACACAGGAGTGTGGCTGCACCATCAGTTGCAGAGGCAACAAACCATGCACATAACATTTCTTCAGCGATCCCTTCATAGCAAGGCTTTCTAACTGCAGGTTATCACAGAAAGCAGCCCCAGTGCATAACTGTAATTCAGCAAGTTGAAAATAGAAGCTGTAGATCTCTCGTTTATTGGGAATTCTGATGTGGATGATCAGTATCTTAAGTAAAATGTGATGCTCTGAATCCTTTTCACTTTTCTTTTATTTAGTTAGTGGTAGTTTTCACGTTGACACTGTGGTGCTTGGTGGCATGATGAAAAGTTGGAATGGAACAAGATCTGGATTATTGCCCCTATGTCATATCATCTCTACTGTCACAGGATTGCAAGCGTTGAAAGTAAAAGTTAATTTCTGATTCAGTTGCTGTTTGCACTGAAGACTGAAGATGCAGGGGTAAAAACCAGAGGGAGGAATATATTTTTATTCCCACTGGGGATAAAAATAATTTAGCAGAGGCAGGGACATATAGACCAGTAACATCTAAACCCCAGCAAGTTACACCCTGAATGTTAATACCTTAAGTGATAAAATTATTGTCCAGTGGTGGTAATCTCCTCTCTGCACTCAACATTCAATCAGCTGTCCTCATATTAATTGTAAACTTGTACCTTGCAAGTCAACATTTTTGTATTACGAGTTGATACAAAGATGTTCAAGCCTCAACACAGTGAAGAATAATGAGGTGTTTATCTAGGTCACTGAAGTAATGGCAAAAATAACTTGCCTTTCCTGAAGCAGTCTTCCAGGGAAAACTCCACAACAAGTCATGATGGCCTATTACCAAAAGCAGTCTGTCCCTCTTGTCTTCTTTTTAAAGATTAATAACTGTGTACTGGTCTTTCAGTGCAGGAAAAAAAAAAACTATTTTTGGAAGTCCTCATCAAAAGTGCCAAAAAACAAAGTTGATGGCAATTAATTTTTAGTGCAAAAGATCACATCTTCCTCCTTGCGATGTTGTCATATTCCCACTGATCTTTGCACGCAATTAAGAACAAATGAGCCGCCTCTACTCAACTGACATCTTGTTTAGCTGCAGTCTAAGGTCGGTTTGACCGTAGCAGTGGCACTGATAAAAGTAGACTGATATTGGATCATTAGTGCATATATTCATGTCTCTATGATGACCAGCCCTGGCGCATTTAAATGACATACACTATATTGCCAAAAGTATTCGCTCGTTTGCCTTCACACACATATGAACTTGTGGCATCCCATTCTTAATCCATAGGGTTTAATTTGATGTTGGCCCACCCTTTGCAGCTATAACAACTTCAACTCTTCTGGGAAGGCTTTCCATAAGGTTTAGGAGTGTGTTTATGGGAATTTTTGACCATTCTTCCACAAGCACATTTGTGAGGTCAGACACTGATGTTGGACGAGAAGGCCTGGCTCACAGTCTCCGCTCTAATTCATCCCAAAGGTGTTGTGTCGGGTTGAGGTCAGGACTCTGTGCAGGCCAGTCAAGTTCTTCCACACCAAACTCGCTCATCCATGTCTTTATGGACCTTGCTTTGTGCACTGGTGCACAGTCATGTTGGGACATGAAGGGGCCATCCCCAAACTGTTCCCACAAAGTTGGGAGCATGAAATTGTCCAAAATGTCTTGGTATGCTGAAGCATTAAGAGTTCCTTTCACTGGAACTAAGGGGCCGAGCCCAACTCCTGAAAAAAAAACCCACACCATTATCCCCCCTCCACCAAACTTTACACTTGGCACAATGCAGTCAGACAAGTACCGTTCTCCTGGCAACCGCCAAACCCAGACTCATTCATCAGATCGCCAGACGGAGAAGCCTGATTCGTCACTCCAGAGAACACGTCTCCACTGCACTGAAGTCCAGTGGCGGCGTGCTTCACACCACTGCATCCGACGCTTTGCATTGCATTTGGTGATGTAAGGCTTGGATGCATCTGGTCGGCCATGCAAACCCATTCCACGAAGCTCTCTACACACTGTTCTTGAGCTAATCTGAAGGCCACATGAAGTTTGGAGGTCTGTAGCTAT
>VUQI01034107.1:13829-25219 GCA_015106735.1 Paratilapia polleni | reverse complement strand
GTAGAGGTCAGAACTACAGGCAGGCCATTCCATCTTCTCCACTCCAAAATTCTGGAGGTAGTGTCATCTTGGAGGATAGAGTTCAGTCCCAGACTGTGGAGATATGGGATTGCCACTGGTTGCAGAATCTCATCTCTCTGCACTGAGATTGCCTCCAATGGTGACAAGCCTTGTTTTTCCAGTGAGGGAGACACTGCCCCACACCATCACACTGCCTCCACCAAAAGCTGTCATCCTATTGGTGCAGCAATCAGCTTAGCATTCTCCGCATGTTCTCCACACTTTGACCCTATGATTCAACCGGCGTAGGCAGAATCTGGACTCATTGCTGAACATAACGTTGCTCCACATGTTCAGGTTCCATGCTCACAGAAGCTCAAAACAAGAGTCAATAGCAGAATAAGCTGTTTGGCATTGGCAGAGAAGATTTGGCAAGTTCTTCATGGGCGCATGAAGTGCCACTTCACAAAATTCCTCATATGGTGCTTTATAGAGCCTACAATGAGAGAAAAATCCAATGATCTTACAACCACCTTTGAGCAAGCAAACAAGGGGAAGAACAACTTCCTTTTAATAAGAAGAGTACTCCAGCAGAAACAAGCTCATGGAGGGGCAGTCATCAGCCACCGCCATTTGGAGGGGTGAAAAGAAATGGAACAGAAAAAAGGAGAATACAGAGAGATGAAGAACTGCAAACAGGACAAAAATGAAACTACAGGAGAGGGTAGATAAAAGTTCACACATCAAGAGTGAAAAGACGGCAGCCTGAGCCTAGAGCAGAGTTCAGGGTCACCTGATCCAACACTAATTATAAGCTAAACATATTAATAATTGAATGCATTCCTAAACACATGAATAAATAAATAAACTAGATAGACAGACAGATAGATAGATAGATAGATAAACAGACAGACAGATAGATAGACAGATCGATAGATAGATAGACTGATAGATAGACAGAGATAGACAGCTCGATCGATAGATAGATATATAGATTGATAGATAGAGACAGATAGACAGAGATAGACAGATCGAGCGATAGATAGATAGACAGATTGATAGATAGATAGACAGATAGATGGACAGATTGATAGATAGATAGACAGATAGATAGATAGACAGATAGATAGATAGACAGATTGATAGATAGACAGACAGACAGATAAACCAACGTTTCTCACATCACATCTGGATTTCACTCATGAAAATAATGGATTTACAACACCAACCAAACTGTGGTATGGTTTGGTCTGTGTGCGTGTGAGATGTGGAGACCTATCCTCATTCAGAACAGCAGTTAATTCTGTGATTAGCCTTTATATGAACAGTGGCTGGGATTGGGATTACAGACTGAGGTGGGGGAGGACTGGGTTTACTGGAGCACTTAAACAAAGAATTTATAGGATCTCCTTAACTGGACAGATTGCACTGTATGGCATGTGCTGCTGACAGCACATAATCCTGTAAAACACTATAATCTGTGAAACACTGGCAGCACCTACACTCATCTCTCACTCCACACAAACATAGAGTGAAATCAGATGCCCAGACTGTGGCCAGGAGCATTACATTTCTTCAGCTATTTACAATTTACAATTTAGACCCCAAAAACACATTAGATGCTACGAGTTTTGGTCAGAAATCTTTCATTGCTGCTTAGGTGTTAAATACATGACTGCTGTCCTGATGCATAAATAGTCATTCTAGGCGTGTTACAATAACTAGACAGTGTGAATTTTGTCAACCCAGTATGGAGCGGTCATTTCAAAGAAGATCTAAGGCCTGGACAAAGAAATACCCCTTGCTCTGAAGCCTTGTTCACAATGTTCTCTAGTACTTTATATTCACACTCATGGAGAATATACAACAGGGGAACTCAACTTTGAATAAAAACTCACAGCTCATTTTATCCCATTAACAGAAAAAACAGTGTGACAAGAGTCAGATTTCACCTTCAAATTAACTGCTAATCCTAAACCTTTGTCCAGATATTTAATATTGGATCATTATATTTAATAAATAAACAACACAGTCTAATATTTTTGGGTCACTTGTTTAAATGAGTTCTCTTGAACTACTTTGTTTAGCACTTTACCCTTCATACCACAGGACATATGCATGTGTACCTGTTGATTTCCTTAAATCAAGGGTTCTGAAAGTGCCACTCACAAGCATTATGAGGACATAATGAACTACTGTGCAGTTTCTTTAACTACTTTATCATATAATACTATGACATAGCAGCTCAGACCAAGACCAAGGGAGGCATTAGCCTTCAGTTTCAACTCTTCTCTCCTTGTTATCATAGCAGAATAAACCTTCCCAACATTGACAAGTACAGCTGGTGTCAAGAAATGCCACCACCTAATTGGTTAAAAGAACTATACAAGAGCACAAAAATGACAAAGAACAGCATAACTACTCCAAAATCACACAGAAAGTGTTGACCGTCACATGTTGGTTTCCTAAATTAGCACATTAGACTTCAAAGCTTTAAGAACCCCAGCCTCAACTAAATTCAAGTCTCAGCTGGATTTCAGAACAATGGGGTGATTTTTGCAGAGTTTGTGTTTGCATTGTCCAAATACCACAATCAGTTGAGATGCTTGGCATGTACTGTCTCTGTCTGTGCAGTGAAAATACTGGTATAATCCTCAGCACTGTCAGAGGGTCTGTGTATAGATGACAGCTCATCCAGAATGTGTCAATACCATCTAATCTAGCAGTTTGCTCTCAACTGTTTGAACACACGTGGTGTGTGTCTGTCTGTATGTGTGTGTGCATGCATGCTTGTTGGGGGAAAGGGAGGGAGAGGTGGGATTCACTATGGTGAGGCATGCAGGCGAAATCCAATACGGCATTTGCAGGGATAATGACAAGGGCAGACTGAGAGAGGAAGTGAGACAGACCTTCTTGATCAGCCTGGCATTTTGACATGGCGTTTTGACATCTTAGTGGGGAACTCCATTAACATGATGCTTTCCCTAGCCCCTTACCCTAACCCTAACCATCAGAAATGAATTCCTAACCCTACCCCCTATCCTAAACCTAACCATAACCTAATTGTAACCTAACCCTAAAGCCACGTTTTGAGCCTCAAACATGCCTTCAAATTCGTAAGGACCAGCGTTTTGTCCTCACAAATCACGGTTGGTCCTCACAACTATAGTTTTATGCGAATTTTTGTTCTCACAAAGATCTCTAAACAAGTACACACACACACACACACACACACACACGGAAGGAGCTGCAAGTGATACATTGTGTCTGGTAGAATTGGGAAAGTCTCAAAGTGTGAGCTGATTATTTTAGTTTATCCCATTCTTGTGTGTTTGAATACAACCTATGGAACTCAAATTGTGAAAGCAAGTGGAACAATTGGGTGCTTCATGGGGAAAATTTGGAAATTCAGCTTGCCTCAGGTCCTTGCTATCTGATGTTGATGATGTTGCCGATGTTGCTCTTTATTGATTGGACTGCTGTATCATTCCACCACCATCATCACATATGCATACAGACTAACAGAGGTCTTTGTTTTACAGCGACTCTTCGAGCTCTTTATTTGAGTGACAATGAGTTTGAGGTCCTTCCGGCTGACATTGGGAAGCTGACCAAGCTGCAAATAGTAAGTTAATGTTAACACAATTGGCATGTTGATCCAAGCCAGTTGATAATCCAGTGGGTAAGTTAGTCACCAGGCTTGACAAATTGACAGCATAGCTGAGAGAGAGAGAGGGGGCAATCTGTCCATCTGTCATATCCTCCCACCCCGACCAATCAGTCAGTCAGTGCTACTACAGAATCCTGCAGCAAGACTGTTAATGTCAAATCACCCCAGTTTAGGCCTGCTGTTAGTCTACACTGTGTTAATATCACTGGGCCTTCTAAGTTTACAGAACTTGTGTCGCCATAATTGCCAGAGACCAAACATCTTTAGATTAAGGATTCCTGTCTCTCCCAGGATCCAGGACACTGCAGCTACACTCAGTCCACAATCCAAACTTTTAGGAACAGCTGAATTAAAGAGAATTTGAAGTTTTGCTGTAAAATTTCATGATGGTATAGTATATATCTATGTAAGTATGTGATCTTGTATAATAAGTGAGAGCATCCTGTTTTTCTTCTGTGTATTTCTTCTCTTCAGTTGAGTCTTAGAGATAATGATCTGATCTCGCTGCCTAAGGAGATTGGGGAGTTGGCTCAACTCAAAGAGCTTCACATCCAGGGCAACAGACTGACCGTTCTGCCCCCTGAACTTGGTACTACCCACATACACACAGCTCTGTTACCATCATTTTAGAGAATAGCACAATGGCTTACTGTACATGTATTTCCTGGAGACTGAGCCTACTTATCACTACTGCCCTATCCTAAACATATGTCTTACCCTAACCTAAACCTAACACTGAACTCACCCAAGTCTTTATCCTAAAATTGAACTAAACTTGCTCTTTGTCCTGATAACACATGATTAAATCATCACTGTGATCTAAATGACATTTACCTGAGTGTGTGTCTTTGAAGAGTTATCTGAGGAGAAACACTGTGTTCTGTGTCATGTTAGAAATCAAGAAATAAACTTAGCACTAAAGTAAGGAAATTTGTGTCTGGTCGATTATTTTTTTGTTGTGACAATGCTTCTTGGCAATAAATCTCATACTGTTGGAAAGCCTGTTTATTTCCCTTTAAATGGTGCCACATTTGTAAGGAAAATGCATTTGTGGGTTGAGCATGAAGAACTTGCCAAATCTTCTTTGCCAGAGCCAAACAGCCCATGAAGTTGCCTTCATGGGCGCAACCCGCATTTTTCTTACAGATGTGGCACCATTTAAAGGGAAATAAACAGGCTTTCCAACAGTATGAGATTTATTGCCAAGAAGCATTGCTAAGTTTATGTCCTCTCCATCTCTTATATTTTCTTTTTAAAGGATCTTAACCATATAGGAGGCCAACAGCTGAACTGAATAAATGTGGGTGGGGGAGCTGATAGAGCAGTACTGTGCTCTCCATAATTACTGCTCTGATCCCAATGATAAGACTCTGCCGTAAAGCTCTGTAAAGCTGCACAGCAGCCACCAGAGCGGCTTCAGTTTTGAATGTGTCCAACCATGTGAATGTGATCAAGACAGTTTTGCACCTGTACCTACAGAATACTAGATAAACATGAGATATATGATAAATGTAGATGTCAGTGATAATGCTTCAATGGCTTGTTTATGTGTCCCCTTGTCTACAGGTAATCTTGATCTGACTGGTCCTAAGCAGGTGTTTAAAGCCGAGAATAACCCTTGGGTTACTCCCATTGCGGACCAGTTCCAGCTAGGAGTCTCCCATGTTTTTGAATATGTTCGTTCAGAGACCTATAAATAGTAAGTACTAACAGTTACACACACACACACACAAATTGATATTTTTATATATAGTGCCTGGATTGTCTTCATCACACTATAAAGAAGTGGAAGTTGCTTATCTCAGCACTGGTTCTTGACATATCCTCAGTTTGAGTTCTGAATTAAAATATATGCTTGAGGGCTGGACTCTCACTAGCTAAACAAATAATAAACAGCTGCATGTGATTTGAGGTGTCTTATACACATATGTGTTAGAGCACAGATCTATAAATCTAAGGAGTACTCTGGCGGAGAAGAAAGTTGGAGTCTGCACTACAAAGCAGAAGGCTGCTATTAATTCTTTGTTCCAGGCAGCAGGAGATGCTGCAAATCCTCTGTGTGAATGCTTCAAACTGCTGCTCTGAGGCATGCTCTGGAACTAATCCCTGCACTGTGTGGCTGTGTGAGGGAGAGACACAAAAAGACCATGTTTCAGCTGCATTCCATTCCACTTTGTTTGCATACTTCCATGAGCGTCTTTCTCTATAGCACTGTGGAAGTATAGAGCAGTGCATACAAATGGTATACTCTGCCTGATTTTGAACTCATCCAAAAAAGAAAAAAAAAATAGTAATGGCAATTATAACTGAATGCATCCAATAGCAATGCTTTGGAGCCTCACCTACATTAAAAATGTCTAGAATGTATCAGAATAAATGAACACAGTAATGACTCATTATCACTTCGCTCCACAAGTTGAGTAGGGGATCTTGGTCAGATCACTATTGAAAGAGATTTTTAATCCCTAGATAAAAAAGGATCATATCATATATCATATCATATCATATCATATATCATATCATATATCATATCATATCATATCATATATCATATCATATATCATATCATATATCATATCATATATCATATGATATCATATCATCGCAAATACTGGACCACAGTGCCACATTTCCTTCTATACGTGCCTCAATTAACAAAAACAAAACAAAAACAAAAAAAAAACCCCACAAACAACAACAACAACAAAAAAAAAGAACCAGCAAAAATAATTTTTGTGACATGCTTTATTGCTTTATTTATGACAGAGATGTTACAATATACTACCTACACTATATATGAGAATTTTTTTCTGTGGTTTCTGCAAACATAGATTACTCTAATCGTAACATTTCTGAACTAAATATGTTTTATATCAACACTGGGAGTTTGGTGTTTTGAAGCAATGTGTGTAGGTTATATCTGTTTGCTGATTATGAAAAAACATAATAGAAATGTAATCAATCATATATTTATTACACCAGGTTTTTTGAGCTTGTGGAATAATGAATTATCCTGTGACATGCACTTAAATATCCTAAGTTTTAAAAAATGTGAATACATTTAACAGTCATCACCAGTCAACTAATGACCAATGCTGATCAAAGAGAGAACACTGACAGTGGCATTACAAACACAGTGGTGCCCAGTGAAAGTGATCCAGTATCCTGATGTATACTCTGTAGTGATGTAAGATTGAAGACTAGGGGAGCCAGGGATCAAACCGCTGACCTTCCGATTAGTAGACGACCTGCTGTACCTCCTGAGCCACAGCCGCCCCTATCTCTGTGCTTGTCCTCCAAGACCTCAGTCTGTAGCATTCGATACAGTTTATCATGTTCGATACTGTGGTACACTAGAGCACTACAGAGACTAGAATATACTGTTGTTATTAAAGGAAATATGCTGCACTGCATTGAATCACATCTGTCTGATAGATTTCAATTTGTTCATCTAAACTAAACTTCTTCCTCACACACAAGTTATTCATGTAGTTCCACAGGGTTCTGTGTTGAGACCAATACTTTTTACATTATACTTGCTTCCCTTAGGCAATATTATTAGAAAACACTGCATGAATTTCCATTGCTATGCAAATAAACTCTATGAAGCCAGATGACACAAATCAGCTAGACTGCATGCATTTCTTAAAGACACAAAGGCCTAGATGGCATTTCTTCAGCCTACAGCAACACTGTGTGGACCAGGATATTTCCTTCACGGTGGACTTCAAACGGATATTAGGACTGCCTTCATCTGTGCCTGTGGTAACATCCTGTCTCAGAGTGATGCTGAAAAACTGGTTCATTCATTTGTTACTTCTAGGCTGGACTATTGTAATTCCTTATTTTCAGGCTCTTCTCCCTGAAAAGCCTTCAGTTCCTCCAAAACGCTACAGCAAGAGTATAACAGAGACTAGAAAGAGAGATTAAATTTCTTCCATTTTAACTTCTCTTCACTGGCTCCCTGTTAAATCGAGAATTTAACATTCGCAATAAATGGCTGCCCCTCCCTGAGCCTGGTTCTGCTGGAGGTTTGCTCTTGTTAAAAGGGGGTTCTTCCTTCCCACCGTTGACAATTACTTGCTCATAGGGTGTCGTTTGATTGTTGGGGTTTTCTCCCTGATATTGTAGGGTCTTTACCTTAATATATAAATATATTAACCATCAATATAAAGCATCTGTTATGGTGTATAAATAGAACTGAATTGAACTGAAAGCTGTAGAAAGAGTTTTATATGCCTTCCCTGATCTGTGTCTCGCTACATATTTTTTATTTATTTATTTATTTTTATTCTAAAGAGGGACATGCATTGTGAATTGAGGGGCCTTATATACAGAGCTGTGTGTCTTTCCAAACTATGCTCAAAGCAACATAAAACATTGGTTCTACTGGTTCAGTAGAACTAACCACAAAGCATGGCATTTTTAGTGAAATTCATGGGTTTATAATTCAGCCCTGCCAGCAAAAGTCCAGTTTGCATTTTGGAATAAAAAGTTAAACATTAAATGTAGAGACAACCATATCAATTGACCACTCGTGTCTGTCAGGGTGGATGATGGAGCGCTTAGCTACTCTGTATCATGGACTGTAAATCTATCTATGCAATCAATCACTGTCAATGCTGAAGTCAGCATTCATAGAAGCAACACATGCATAATTTATCTATCACTCCCATTTGTACATATGCAGACAGACCACAAGCACACACACAAAACCTTTCTTCTCTCTGTGTCTTTTGATGCCACCTCCTTCAAAAAAAAGCTAAGACAAGGGACCTGGAGCCTCACATAAACAGGGTATATGTATAAAAGGGATGGGCAGCTTCAAACTCTAGGCTAGCTGTGAGAATGCGTGGCATCCTGCAAACTCATTTTTGGCTCTGTTTGTTGGCAGTGCTGAATTATGCTAGTACCAAAACACCCTAAGAAGAGAATGAGGGCTGCCTACTGTGGGTGTGGTTGAATCTCCATCTTACATGGTAGAATGGGTAGGCTTATTGGTACAGTGCAAACTGTGACCTTAAAATTAATCCAGATTGCTTCTCAGAACCAATGATCTTTGTTCAAGATTCATCTTCTCTGACATGTCCAGCCCAGTTGCTATTTTTAGATCATTCCCTGGAAGTCCCATTTTGACCACTCAAGCCTTGATTATACTTTCTGCATCCATGAGTCCACTAGGACCTGCCCGGGTCTGAGTGACGCAAATTTTGTTATCAGATGGTGAGCTTGAGGGTCTGTGTGGACGTCTGCGTGCCTGCCTGTTTTTTTTTTTGTGACCACGTTGACTCATCTGTGGAGAATTTACATTACAATGCACCAACTACACATGCGCCCCAGGCGGGGGACTTCAAAGAAGTTTAACAGGAATGACTACTTGGCCATTGGGTCTCCAGCTGTCTGTGTCTGTGGCCGCAATGGAGTATAATTAAGGCTTTACACTGTGTGCTCTGTGATTTAACCAGTCTCTAAGATATGGTGGGGCCTGATTGTTCAAGACCTTGTATGTGAAGAGAAGGATTTTAAATTCAATTCTGGACTTAACAGGGAGCCAATGAAGAGAAGCTAATATGGGAGAAATATGATCTTTTTCCTGTCAGTACTCTAGCTGCAGCGTTCTGGATTAACTGAAAGCTTTTCTGGGGGATTTTAGAACAACCGGATAATAATGAATTATAATAGTCCATCTTAGATGCAATAAATGCATAAACTAGTTTTTCAGTATCACTCTGAGACAGGATGCCTCTAATTTTAGAGATCTTGCGCAAATGCAAGAAAGCTATCCTATATATTTGTTTAATATGCACATTGAGGGACATATCCTGGTCAAAAATGACTCCAAGATTCCTCACAGCTTTACTGGAGGCCAAGATAATGCCATCCAGAATACGTATCGGGTTAGACACCATATTTCTATGATTTTTAGGGCCAAGTACAATAACCTCATTTTTATCTGGATTGAGAAGTAGGAAATTAGAGGTCATCAAGGCCTTTATGTCTTTAAGACATGCCTGTAGTTTAACTAATTGGCATGTGTCCTCTGGCTTCATGGATAGATAAAGCTGGGTATCATCTGCATAGCAATGGAAATGTATGCTATGCCTTCTAATAATACTGGCTAAGGGAAACATGTATAATGTAAATGGAATTGGTCCCAGCACAGAACCCTGTAGAACTCCATAATTAACTTTAGTGTGTAAAGAAGACTCCCCATTTATATGGAAAAAAAAAAAGGATTTAGATATGATTGAAATCAGTGCAGCATAATACCCAAGGTACAGTGGTGTGAAAAAGTGTTTGCCCCCTTCCTGATTTCTTATTTTTTTGCATGCTTGTCTCACTTAAATGTTTCAGATCATCAAATAAATTTTAATATTAGTCAAAGATAACCTGAGTAAATACAAAATGCAACTTTGTCAGACAGGTTCTGTTTAAGTGATTTCTTGATTCAACAGATCTGGCAGTAATCAGGCCTGGGTGTGGCTGGTAAAATTAAATTTAGCTTTCTAAAAAATGTGGTTAATGCCAGTTAATTCATGATTTAACAACAATTAACAATTACTTTTTCACAGAGGGTCAGGTAGGTTTGGATATCTTTTTTCCATTAATGCATTTTGTGTTTACATTGTTATCTTTGTCTAATATTTAAATTTGTTTGTAGATCTGAAATATTTAAGTGTGACAAACATGCAAAAAACTAAGAAATCAGGAAGGGGGTAAACACTTTTTCACACCACTGTATGTTCTAATCTCTGTAGTAAAATATTGTGATCAACGGTATCGAATGCTGCACTGAGGTCTAACAGGACAAGCACAGAGAGGAGTCCACTGTCAGAGGCCATAAGAAGGTCATTAGTAACCTTCACTAGAGCTGTTTCCGTGCTGTGATGAATTCTGAAGCCTGACTGAAACTCTTCAAATAAACCATTCCTCTGCAGATGATCAATCAGCTGTTTTACAACTACTCTTTCAAGAATTTTAGAAATAAAAGGAAGGTTAGAGATTGGCCTATAATTAGCTAGGACAGGTGAGTAAAGTGAAGGCTTTTTAAGTAATGGTTTAGTTACAGCAACCTTAAAAGCCTGTGGTATGTAGCTCAGGTCTGTAGTATATACTCCTATTTGAGGTCTATTGTAATGTCTTGATGCATCTGAGAGAGCACGTTCATCAGAAATGGCTTGAACTGTGGTGTGTGCCAGTGTGTCCACACATTGAAAACACACTAACACAATCTTTGTTTACCATCTGGCCAGATTTACTTCCCTACAACTTTGCCCACTTCCTCAAAATGAAAATCAAGTTGAAGGATCACTGTTTTGAGACACTGGAGGAGATCTAGTGGGCATCACAGAGGCCCAAGTACAAGTACAGCCAATACCACAGTGCAGAAGTTGTTTATACTGCTATAGCCACACTAGGGAAAACAGTGATTGGAGATTGCAGCATGACCAAAATTATTATGACCATGTGCAATGAATCTCGTCTTTGAAATAGTTGCTTTGAAGACGGGGACCAGGTCTGCAACCACTCACAGTCAGTTGCCATCTTCAAAGCGACTTCATAGATTTGAAACTGAAATTCATCCACAAATAGGGACTTAGTTGCTGCAGGACAGCGATTTAACTGCAAAATGACATAGGTGCTCAGCAACCTTGCTTTTATATAGGAATATAACCAAAATACATCCAGTTGGCAATCAGTTTAGTCAAGTCGCCTACTG
>VUQI01034106.1:0-17703 GCA_015106735.1 Paratilapia polleni | reverse complement strand
CGGAGTGTGTGTGTAAGCACTTAAGTGTAGAGAAAAGTGCTGTATGAATGTATGTGAAACTGGGTGAATGTGGCCTGTAGTATAAAGCGCTTTGAGTACACAGAAACTGAGTAGAAAAGCGCTATATAAGTACCAGTCCATTTACATAATAGTGGAAGGATAAAATACATGGTTATAATTGAACAAAGCTTTTAGTGCAGTACCTAATGTTTTAAACCTTCTTTAAAATTTGAGGGGTTATTGGCTATAGGTATTGTTATCCCGTGACAGTTAATGGCTGCATTTCACTTCTGGTTCAGTTAATGCGTATTGCTTATTAATAGCCAGTGGCACACATGGAAGACAAGATGCAAGCAAGCAGGTAAGCCATTTGCGTTTAGTTGTAGGTGTCCTGAAAATTGTTTTGCAGATGTCTGACTATAGACACTTTTCATTGCAATAAATAGCCACAGGGAAAAGTCAGCAGCAAGGCTACAGTTATGTAAAAAAATAAGTTTTCACACGACTCAGTGCACTTCTGGAACAATATCCTTTGGACAGAAGAGACGAAAGTGGAAATGTCTGATAATGATAATGCACAGTGCCATGTTTAGAGAAAACCAAACACAGCATATCAGCACAAACACCTCATACCAACTGTCAAACAAGGTGGTGGAGAGCTGATGATTTGGCCTGGTTTACAGCTGGAGGATGTGGGCACCTTGCAGTCACTGAGTTGACCATGAACTCCTTTGTATATAAAAGTATTCTAGAGTCTATCTGACAGCTAAAGCTTGGCCAAAATTGGCTCATGCAACAGGACAATGATTCCAAGCACACCAGCAAATCTGCAACAGAATATCTGAAACAGGAAAAAAGAATCAAGGTGTTGCAATAGTCCAGTCAAAGTCCCGACTTCAGTCCGATTGAAATGCCATGGTGGGACCTTAAGAGAACTCAGCATAAATGAATCCCTGCAAACATCAATGAACTGAAGCAACGCTGTAAAGAAAAGTGGGCCAAAATTCCTCCACAATGACGTCAGAGACTGATAAAGTCATACAGAAAATTATTACTTCAAGTTATTGCTGATGAAGGTGGTTCTATTTCACAGGGTTCACTTAGTTTTTCACATGACTGCAAGTGCTCTGGGAGTCAATGAACACAGCAACTGTTTGCAAGGGTAGGTGCTGAACTACTAGCCACCCCAAAACATGCTTGTGCTAATTAGTCATGTATCAGTGGATTGAAATGAAGCAAAACCAAGCGAGTTTACAACCTCTGTAATTTATATGTATAGCTCTTTTCTCCTTCCTCCCTTCCCCTTCACACAAAAAATCAAAAGGAAGGGAGTCCAGTAGCATGACCACCTCACAGAACCATCAACAGTATGAAAGACAAACAAAGCTTCTGGGTCTGAAGAGTGAAGGCAATGTGGCAGTGCCTTAAGCTGGATTCTTTTTCCACCATCAGGGGGTGACTCCTTTGCTTGCAAAAATACTTCCAGTTGTATAGAAATCTATCTGAAAACGGTCCTCTGCATCCTTGCTCTGTGACACAGTAAACAGTTTCCTGATTCCTGGTCTTGATTGCTAGTTTCATGTCATATCTCATAAAACATGAAGTCTATTTTGAAAATTATGGTTCTTATTAGATTCAAAAAGGAGGATTATCCAGGGTATGCTCAATTAGCCAATGAGTATACAGTGTCTTCAGTTTTAGTCAGGTCCACTTTCAAAAAACTAAGATGACAATAGAGAAAATGCTCAGCTCGAGGCATCATAACGGGAATTTGCAGTACCTACGTTGATATTTTACACAGTGCACACACCAGAGCATGCATCAGTGACTACTGACATCACAATGATGTCATGTCAGAAATGGAATTAATACCATGAAATGAAGGAGATGGGGTGGGTATGCAAAGCAACTTGTAGAAGCAGAAGTAACTGTGCAGGCTGAATCAGCTTAATGTCCTGTATGAGATGTTCCAATAGAATACACAGAAGGGTATCTTCTACTCATCCATTTGATGTTACATCAAAAGTTAGCACTGTCAAGCTGGTCAACACATCATATTTTTTGCAAAAAAAAATACACTGTTACTCCTCATGAATGATTATTTTCATTTTTCAGCTTTAATGTTGGCGTTCAGACCAGGTTGATGGTGATATTTAATAATTTGCTGTGTAAGGAAGTAATGTGGGCAACATCAGGCATTATTAGCTGAAAGCATCATGGCTAGCATGCTAACGAAGGCATTCTACCTTATACAGCTTAGAGGTCAAAGTAAACCATGCACAAAGTGAACTAGGCAAGATGAGACTTGTAATGAAAAGGTCAGTCTGACCTTATCATAGGTTTAGCACTGATTCTGCAAATGCTTCAGTTCTCCCAACTAGACTAAAATAAAAGCAGATGCCTTTTTACACTTTTGCACCTTAAACAGTTTCTTTGCTCAACTTAATTTTATTTATGGGCCAATTCTGCAAGGAGAAATTACATGAGTGTCAGGGTAATAGAAAAAAGTATCCCTTTAAAACAAAGTCTTACCTCTTTACCCCCAAGACCTAATTAGCAAAATTAGGTCTTGGGGTATTTTAAACTGCTGTCAGGATGAAGCTGAACACAAACAAATTAAAAGCACTGCATGGTCTAGAGAAGAAGAAATCTAATCTGCTTTAACTCTGTGTTGACAATAATGATGTTTCCACATATTGTTAAAGACAGAATAAGCTTAAAGAGCAGCAGTAGGCAGAAATCTAAAAAAGGAAAAGCATTAGATTTTGAAACAGACAGCCCTCCCTTCTCTGTTCTCAGCTCCTTTCCACAACACAAGCACATTCATAGCCAAACGCTTCATATACATTCAAATTCGTTAAAATCAAGGTTGACTTGTGGCGTCACTCAGGATTCAGTGCTTTTTCAGGTGACTGCTTGACCCATTGCGCCTTTTATTTGATTCCCACACTTTTTCATTCTTTACACTACTTCATAGTAGTGATGGACTGACTGATTTTTTGATCGGACATTGGTCCGATCCTGACTCGCAAAGCTACCTTGGGTGTCGGTGGCAGCAGGCCGTCAATATTATTCTATGCTGTTCTATGTGTACTACACTGCAGGTCAGCTGTGGTGCACCAGTTGCTAGTGGGAGAGCAAACATAGCATGTATGACGCTAACAGCAAACAGTCAGCAGTTTAGAGGTATTTCACACCTTCCATTCCATTTTGTATGTTTGCAGTAGTTTCTGAGTTAACCCCAAACTGTGGTCAAGATATCTGACACGATTGAAAAGCACTGACAATGCTTTCCCTGTCAGCTTGTCCCAGACAAAATTATTATTTTCACTTCACTTGTCTCTTGTCAGCTCCACTCCGTATACGACACGCAAGAGGAAGCTGGATTGTTGCATTCCTACTTTAAACTATTCACCTAATGTGGCCTAAAAAGATTTGGGATAATCTCCTGTTAGGGTCTAGATTTTTCTAAAGCCTGAAAACAGAGCTCAGATTAGGTGCAATAGCTTAGTTACCTTTCAAACCACCTGAATTACAATATGGTAAAAGGTTATTTTGGATTATTTTTTGTCCAATGATTCCAAAAAAATGTTGCCTATTCCATCTTTAAGGCTTTATCTTTCTTTGTTTTTATCTTTCAAGTCCAGAGAGTATTATTACAAGAGTTGTTTTTTTTTTTTTGGAATTACATCTGCATACGGTCTCCATTTTTTGCCCCTGCTGCGTGCATTTCACATGTCTGGATCCGATTGGCCCACCTGTGGATGCATGGAAATCTCCTTATTTCGCCACTTAGTTTTTGGTTTAATATCTCATCCATCTTCAGCATCTCTCAGTCACAATTTAGCCATGGTCCAATGTTCCGTCCCAGAGCAATGAGAGTGGGAAGACAGGAAGGGGATCTGTTCATAGCTCAGGGTTCTACAAACACAGCATGTGGCTGTTCATAGAAACACTGGTTGCTGGTCAGACCTGTGACGTCACAACTATATCCATTTGGTCATCCTTTAGCCAAAATGAAGACATCCGTACGCAGGACTGACAGACTACATTTTTTTTTTCCTTTGCTGGTGCAGTAATGTATTTGGGAATGTCCACCTAACTCAGACGACTCAATTGCAGCGTACCGGCTCTGCTTCATCGCCTCATCTCATATCTCATCCCAACCAGCCCTTCCACTGCTTTTTTTCCTCCCTCTACTAGTTTTCTCATTACATTCCTGGCACTCCCAAGGAAATAATACAGAGCTTTACTATTGGTCTCTGTGGAAAAATGCATTTCCTTTCATCTAACTCTGTGTGTGTGCGGGTGTGTTTGTGTGTGTGCAGAATCCACATACAGTACCTATCCTATGAAAATGTGCATGCAGCCCCCCTCTTCCACTCTTCAGGTTCCTTAAATAGGCTATTTTCTCCTCTAATGTTGTTTCCCCTTTTCTCTTCTTTTGTATTGATTGAACAAGCTCGCCGGATCAATAGATTGCTGTAGATCAGAGCGACTGCTGCTCGGGCGGGCTACCATCTACCAACGTTCAACGCGGTCTCCCTATAAACCACTCAGAGGCTCTCATTTCTGCATCAAGGTTATGAAATAAAGGGCTGATAAAAGCTGACGGTGAGGCTTGTTTGTTTTGACCGATGAATAGGTTAACTGCTCCAGCATTGTAGCAAGCCTTCTGCGAGCGCTCTGGGTCTCACCTCATTGTGGAGCAAATTACCTTGAATCTATGGTCTCTTTATTGCACTCACAAATCCTGAAAGTTGTTAGTGCCACAGGGCTGAGGAACATAAGGGAAGATTGTATACTAATGGCCCCATGATGCTTGTGTTTCTTTTTTTTTTTTTTATTCAGTTGATATATCGAACCATCAATCATTGTGCTGCACTATTAAACCAGAAGTCCTTTCCCATTATCATTTAACTTGCTTTTTCTTTTATTTCCCTATTTTGACATTTGGCTGACACTGCATTCTAGGCAGGCCTTTCAAGTTGAGTAAAACGTCTTACACAACTTTAATTTCTAAATTCACCCTGTATCAGCAAGTTGTTTTGGTATGTCACACAGCTGTATTTGAAGTCATGTTTAGTCACCTAAAAATCAATACTTGATCAAAACTCAATATGGTATGATTTTAAAAAGGCCCCAAGCCAGTGGCACAATTTTATCCATTTTCTCTGCTCTGCCTGTTTTTCTCCAGTTAGTATCTTTCCTGTCTTGGCACTCCTACCTGCCCTGCATTCCTGGCAATCAGATCACATGAGGGATGTTCGCTGTAAAAATAGTGTGCACCATTTGACAATGGTTTCTAGGTTGAATGAAATGTTTGCTTGAAATTGTGTGGAACAGTGTGCATGCAACAAGCTTTGAGATGCAGTTTTGTCCTATCGCCTGTATCCACTGTCTTCTGCAAGGCTCAGTTTGGGACTTATAAAGCCTAAAGAGCTTATAAAAAATCTAGAATAGCATTGGTTTAGGCAGGCCACAATGTCAAGTTCAGCTGCAATCCTAGTAGTTCAGCTGATTTCATTGTAAGCCCACATCAGCTGATGGCTCAGTTGATACCCTTCGTCTCAACCATTTGGCGAATCTCATAAATGTTATGCTATTTAAGCTGCTTTAGCCTGCCCACAGTCCATATGCATGTGTAAGCTGCCTTGCAACCCACCTCCACTCTAGCAGCCCCTTTCATGCTGTATCTGACATACCTGGAAGGGTGGGGAGGTCCCAGAACAGAGGCATGCTGCCAAATACATGCCAGAAATACACATTGTCCAATTTGGGTGAGCTCTTGCAAATTATAGCCTCAGTTTCCTGTTCTTAGCTGACAGGAGTGGCCCCCCGGTGTAGTCTTCTGCTACAACCCAACTCCTTGAAGGTTTGACATGTTATGCATTCAGAGATGCTCTTCTGCATAACTTGGTTGTAACAAGTGATTATTTGGGTTACTGTGCCTTCTTATCAGCTAGCAGCACTCTGGCCATTCCTCTGACCTCTGACATCAACAAGGCATTTTCCCCCAGAGAACTACCACTCGCTGGATATTTTCTCTTTTTCTGACCTTTCTCTGTAAACCCTAGAGATGGTTGTGTTTGAAAATCCAAGTAGATCAGCAGTTTCTCAAATACTCAGACCAGTCCATCTGGCACAACAACCATGCCATATTTAAAGTCACTTAAATCACCTTTCTTCCCCATTCTGATGCTTGGTTTGAACATCAGCAGGTCGTCTTGATCATTTCTGCCATGTGACTGACTGATTAGATATTTGCATTGAGTAGCTGAACAGGTGTACCTAATACAGTGGCCAGTGAATGCATATGAACCAGTTTTCTTTTGACTATAGTGGTCCTGATTGAACTTAGTCCTGGGTTCTTTGCCCTTTTGGTTGTGCATCCCATCAAGCTGCAGCTTTTAGGTATTGATAGGTTTTTTGCTGGCAGACAGAGGTGACAAAGAAGCTCTTTAATGCAATATAAAATGAATGAGAGCAATGAATTGTTTTCTCCTCCAGTGTGGATGGGACTTAAATGTGGTCTGTCTCACCCGATCAGCTGCTGTAGGTACAATCCTTGAGTAATATAACAGGGTGTTTAGTGCACCACAGTTTTCATTTAATTAAATGGTTTGGTATGTTTTGTTTGGGCTGATCATGGCCGCCTCCTCACTCACCTTTTCCCACTCACCTCATTAGCTTCCCAGCATATATAGCACTGGTCCACATTCACTCCCTTGCCAGATTATCTTTTTGCATTTGCCATACCTCTGACCACCAGCCTGACCTTTTTATCTGTTTTTAAAATCACAATCACTGCCTAGCCTGTTGGTTTTGTTTGCTTGCTGAGCTGTGATACAGAGTTCCTTGTAGTGAAGATGCAAATACAACATTCAAATGAAGAATGGAGACACGCTGTTTAAATTGTGTTGGATTTACAGAAAAGTTGGACCTCCTAAAAGGTTACTGGCATTTCCCATTGACTCTGTATGCAGTTCTGCTATAAACCATCATGCCCTTTAGTAATGCACCTGCTACATTTCAAAGTTGGTAAACAGAGTTCTGGTGGGGATTTGGGGGTGTAACGACTGTGTTGTTTATTCAAGCTCTTTGGATGAGCACATTTGGCAGTATAAAGTGGTATTTGAGAGAGCAAAATATGGGGCAAGGACAATTTAAATCACAGTTAAATCAAAGTTGAGGCAACTATATTGTTTCCCTCTCTGCCTATTGATGTGAGCTTTATATTTTTCTGATGATGGCAAATCATTACCACAACTCCTGCTTAAGAAGGTCTCAGCTGTTGCTGCTCCACTGACTGAACTGTTGACCCCAAAAGCCAAATTTACATAGTTCTCTGACTCTAATCACGCATTTAAGTGCATTAAGGCCCTTTTGCAAAATGCTCCCATTCTTGCTGCACTGCCCTTTGTTTTACCTTTTAAGATGCAAGTGATGCAGAAGATGGCACAGTCCTCTTACAGCATGTTCCTGATGGGGTGGAACCAGGTTCAGTTCAATTTAGTTTTATTTATATAGCGCCAAATCACAACAACAGTCGCCTCAAGGCACTTTATATTGTGGGGTAAAGACCCTACAATAATAGAGAGAAAATCCCAACAGTCAGACGACCCCCCCTATGAGCAAGCACTTGGTGACAGTGAGAAGGAAAATCTCCCTTTTAACAGGGAGAAACCTCTGGCAGAACCAGTCTCAGGGAGAGGCATCCATCTGCTAGGTTGGCTAATTTAAATGAGACCAAAAGGTTTGTGTTTTGGAGTGTTTTTGATTTTGTTTCATTAGTTTAAGTGTTCTATGTCATTACTTTATTTTGAATATTATGTCGCTGCTAGTCAGCCCCTAACCCATCCCGTGTTTTGTCTCCCTACCTGCTCAGGTCAGGCCAAGTCACTGTTCTGGTCTTCCTAAGTGTCATTCAGCTGCTTCTCCAGTGAGTCTTTCATCCTGCCAGTGGGCTACAACTCCATCCTGCTGGACTGCAGCTGGTTTGAGCAATCCTTGTTCTACTCCCCAGCCTTGGTGAGCTTGGTTCAGGTTGCAGCTTGCAGCAGTCTCCTGGAGAGCACATGACGACTACCGTATTATCTTCACACACCTTTGCTTGGTGCTCCTGTGTTGGACTGCATCTTAGAGCTAAGCCTTAAATTTTGACCTCAAAGATCCCTACCTGTAAAGTTTAGTGTCTTTCATCTTACGTTGTATTGACTATTGCATTGATAAAATCTATCCAGACAGACATATAAACACCTTTCATTGTACTCAAAACTACCTTTGTGCACTCACGCATGCAGACTCGCAAGGTGGAAACAATACCAACCATTCTGTCACAGCTAGTAATGGTGTACCATTGTTAACATACCTACAGTCTTGTTCAAACTTAAAGAGTTCCTTGGTCACATCAATTGAAAGCCATATTTTCACATTTTTAAATCAAAGGTTTGGGGAAAATTACAGTATTTCCAATTATTCTACATAACTCTTCCTGAAAGGGGGATTTTAGGTAGCCTATCTTTTAAAGCCTTGTGATTCTACATAACACAGAAACCATTTTTTCATTCTTATCTTGCAAACACAACTTTTTCTGTAGCTTTAGAAAATGCCTCTTCATCTTTAGCTTCTAAAAGCAATCCCCTAAGAAACAATTCATGACCCCATTTCTTTCTGTACTGTATAACACACTTCCTGTGGCAGCAGCATTTGTAAATATATCATTTTCTTTGCAGTGGACAAGTAAGCAAGTACGCAAAAGCAAGAAGTGCAACAAGCCATCTTTTAACACCATAGTGTCTCACCAAAAGTGTCCTTATGATAAAAAGAAAATACACAACCCACCTCCTCTTTCAAGTAAACAGGATTGTTCAGTCTTGTTTTCTGCAGCTGAAGAGTATTGATGAAATAATGTCTTTGGAGATATTTATCCATACTTTTATTCTATCTTGGTTATGCTACTGCAACAAACTGCCTCTGGTTGAAATCAAAAATTACTCTGTGCCTCTGTGTCTAAAATGTAGATTCTAATAAACCTATTCTTGTTTTCTCTCTCTCCTTAGCAGCTGACATCTTTAGATCTAATACTTACTTTAAAAACTGGGTTGTTCCACAATTTCTGTCTTTCATTGTGACTGTTGTTTTGAAGTGGCGCTCCATAAATAAAATTGAATTGTATTATTCCTTCTGCCCTGATAAGTTTCCTTGTTTTCTTCAAGGGAACCTGTTCCTTTTCGCCTCTATATTTTCATTCTGGGATTCCCATAGAGTAGCTTTACATGACTCTCACTGTTAAAAAAAAAAAAAAAATCCTTATATAGCCCTTTGTGCAGCTCCTCACTTCATCCTGTGTCTGAAACAAGCCATTAGGCCACAGCTCTACAACACTTCCCTGACTAAAAGCCCACGTTCTTTAGATTGCTTTTGGAACTTGCAATCTGCCAAGTCTGCCAAACTGTAAAGCTACCAAGTAACATAATTTCTTGTTCTTGACAGAAAATGACAACTTCTCAAATCCACCCATACATGTCCGAGGCCAAATCCACTACAGAATATTACAGTAGTTTGCTCTGACATTCACAGCAACAGGTTAATCCAGGATGTCATTATATAGTAAATATTTTGCTGATGATCTTCTATTTTCTTTTTTGAGTAAAGTGGAGTTTTCAGAGCAGGAGTTACACTTATATACATTTACCTCATTATTTGAAACTTTGGCTACATTTAATCTAAACATCTAAACATCTAACAGTATTAAATGGGCTGGGTAACTGAACAATTATATTGTCCCATTGCCAGTTGTTGCCAGTTACTGAAAGCTTAACCTTCTCCCACTACTAATTGTAGTACATTTTTTGAGGTGATACTCCAAACTGAAGCTGACACTGAAAAGAAGGGAAGGTTTTTGTGGGGAATTATTGGGCCAAAGTGCTTTTGTTTGTATGATGACAGGAAAATGTTTTATTTATTACAGTAGCTGGTATATTAAAGCCAAGGTCTTAATGAAGCCTCATCCATCGTTCTTGCTATGCAGCCTGCAACCATGGCATCCAGCATCCAAAGGAATGAACTGCAACTCTGTCCATTTTAAATGACTGGCTTCTTCACCTGTGCTACACGCTCTGGGACATTATGCAAATATGCCATCCCCTGGCCAGCAGACCTCACTGCTCTCTGCCTATAATCAGACATGATTATGCACTGTTGCCTGCAAAGGCTGCCTCAGCAAATAAATTCACAATGACCATTATCATATTCAGACCTAGTGGGACAGGGTAAGGGCATGGGACGGACAGGTGTAGTATAGCCAAAGATGCACGTCACAATAGCTTCGAGTTTGGTTGTGGTGGGTAAAGGTCAACTGAAGGATTTAAGGTAATGAGTGGATCTGATCAAAGTCATGAATTAATAATGATAAGAAATGTTGCCAAATTGGAACAAAATTCAACCTTTATGAGTGGGAAATATTTTACAACGCTATAGCAACAAGACCCTCAGGTGAACACACCTGCAAAGAACATGTGCAGCTAGTCTATAACACAGAAGACCGCCATACTCAGTGCTCCATATGTCTTGTGTTCCTGTCTTCATCTCTCCATAGGAGAACTAGCTCTGGCCTCATTACAGGGAACAGATTTTGCACCATTTAAAAGCCTTTCGGCTATGCAAAATATCTGGTTCAATATTTCAATATTTTATCATGCCCTTACGGCAGAGAGAATAAACAGCGCCCTGCAATTCCCCTGAACTTCAATGCTCAATCTCCGTTTCTTTTTCCATACTTACATATCTGTATTTTGTCTCGTTTCGACTAATCTAATCTTTCTCCCCCTGCTTTGTTTTGTTTCTTTTTTTCTTTCTTGTTGAAATCAGTAAGTTTAAAATCTAATTTATCTGATATATCAGTGACTGCAACTCAAATGTCCTTCACATGTAATTGTTCATAACTTGATCTGAATATCAGATAAATCATCTAAGTCACAAAAGACAGGGATTTTTACACTAACAGATACATCTACAAAAAGGGACTCTTGGTTGCTTGCTACTATTACTGCTACAATTACTTCTGAGCAAACCCTTTCATAATGCTCTAGTTTTAAGACATATTAACTCTAAGTTTACCTCTTGTATTTTTTTCCAATTAGAAGCTCATCTTTGTCATTTCCTTTTACTATACCCTCTGTTGTAGCTCTTGGCATGGCAGGGCACATGCAGTGTATTGCACCAGTTTGAACATTTACAGAGTGGAGGCTGGACTAGTAACACCAGGACATTTCTGAAGAATATTCTTGCATTTCACACCTTTAAGGGAACACCGGCTTTTCATTTGATTTTATAGCAATAATTTTACATATTTAAGCCTCCTTTAACTGTTAACTGTTTGCCAAATCAAACTCCTGAAAAGCAGCATCATGACTTTGAAATATATTTCAGTTGGAATATGTTTTGTGCCTGTCCCACCTATTTTTTTTTAAGACTGTCCTCTGATGAGTCTCGCCACCCAAGGAAGCATAGAAATTGGACAAACATGGTGGTTTTTAGTGATTGAAAATTAAATGTTCGTCTAGCTGAAACAAGCAAATAGCTGTGTGGTAAGGATGGTAGACAGTTCACAACTGAACATGGCTTCAAAGAGAGCAATTTGAAATCCCAGCAAGCCAAAAAATAAATAAATAAATAACTTATTTTAAATAAAAGTAACTATACCAGTAATTATGTCTCTTGTTGTATTCGTTTGTCCTCTTGTGGATATTGTACAGATATCCAAATTGTAAGTGCAGGTTTGCCTAAACCATCAAGTATATTTAAAAGAAATGGATGGAGCAGTGACATGACCCACTGGTTTGTTAGATCCAGTTCTGAAGCCTTGACTTGAGCATCTTGGTTTTTAGAAACCAGGCAATAAGCAAATGGTGGATCTGACTGAGAAATTGAGGACACTTCATGCTCATACAGTAATAAGTTGTCAGTCACAGACAAATGCATGCTCTGTTTTATTATCTATTGTACTCTCAATGGGACTGTAATTTACAGAATGAACATTATGCAAAATAAATATAATTCGAAACGAGAGACTGAGACCGTAAACTCTTGAGGAAAATGTTTGTGAGGTCATAACTCAGTGAGAAATAGGGTCATTTTCTTATAGAAACAATCTACACCCAGGTCCATAATTCATTGGACAATGACACAATTTTTGTAGTTTTGCATCTGTACACCACCACAGTGGATTTTAAATCAAGCAATCAACATATGGTTGAAATGCAGACTTTCAGCTTTAATTCAAGGGGTTTTGCATTAACTGTTTAAGAATTGCAGCCATTTTTATACACAGTCTACCATTTTCAGAGCCTCACAATTAATTGGACTGACAACACTGCCCTGCATCAAAAAATAAAATTTCTGCTATTTTCCACAAAATAGTTGATATTACTTAATTTAATGATGCTGAGTTCAAAAATACCAGTAAAAATATTTAATCATGTACAGTTTTGTCACAAAATGCAAATCAATTTTTTTCACATATGGTCCATTTGTGCTCATTGTATTTCAGCTTCTCCAACACAATTTTCATATTTTCATAGGTTTCTTTTAACTGGACAGAATGACCAATTGGCATGGATGCAAAGTAATTGCCATTATGGAGTAGGACACATTTTAGGCTGGCTTTTGAGCTGTCAGTGAACAATCTCCACTCATCTGCATCATACTCCCAACCCATTGCACCCAAAAGACCTTCAACATCAACACAATAGTCATCATCCATTTCAAAGAATGGAAGAGATCCTTCTCACGATCCCTATAAAAAGAAAATTTGGTTCCTGGAGCCAAGAGGTTTTTCTCACTGAGCCTGGAGCCAAGCAACTCAGTTGCTTCAAATCTCGTAGATCCAAATCTCGTACTAAGTCATTTAACTCTGGCTGAGTGAATAACTGGGGGACAGATGAGCTGCTCAAAGATGGATCTTCAAACGTGACATGATAGAGGAAAATATTATTTTATTATTTTTGAAATCAGCAACTCAAAACTAGTAAAGAGCAGGTGTTAGAGTTCATACAGCAGACATGATACAGGGCGGTGCAAGCAGTTTCATGGCCAGGTGAGGCCCGTTTGCTTGTTGCTTTGTGACAAATGAAGCAGACATAATATCTAAAATTGATTCAAAGTGTTATATCAACACTTTGAATTGAATTTTAAATGTGTAAGTCCCAAAGAGATGTTGGTGGAAGTGAAGGAGGCCATCAGGCTGGGGCCTGTCAGAGAGATAGCAGAGAGATTGCAAAAACTTCAGGAGTGGCCAAATCAACAATCTGGTACATGCACTGGCCAGCTCAAAAACGCCAAAAAGCCTGAAAGACCACAGAAGACAACTAAAGTGGATGATCACAGAATTATTTCCGTGGTTAAGAAAAAAACTTCACAACATCTAACCAAGGACACTCTTGAGGAGGTAGGCGTATCATTGTCAGGGTCTACAATCAAGAGACACCCTCATGAATGTAAATACAAAAGGTTTACAAAAAAGTGCAAACCACTGGTTACACCCAAGAACAAGAAGTTCAGATTTGACTTTGCCAGAAAACACCTACAAGAGTCTGCACTGTTCTAAAAAAAATTCTTTGGACAGATGAAACCAAGATTAACTTGTACCAGAATGATGGCAAGAGAAAAATATGGAGAAGGAGAGAAACAAGTCATGATCCAAAGCATACCACATTATCTGTCAAATGCGATGGAGGCAATGTTATGGCATTGGCATGTATGGCTGCCAGTGGAACTGGGTTACTAGTGTTTATTGATGATGTGACCACTGATAGAAGTAGCAAAACCAATCGGACAGCATTTCACAGTGCAAATGGATAATGACCCAAAGCATACTGCAAAAGTAATGCAAGAGTTTCTCAAGGGAAAGAAATGGGATATTCTTCAATGGCCAAGTGAGTCACCTGATCTCAACCCGATAGAGTATGCTGTTCAGTTACTGAAGACAAAACTGAATGCAGAAAGACCCACAACCAAGCAGAAACTGTAGGCAGCTGCAGTGAAGGCCTAGCAGAGCATCTCAAGGGAGGAAAAACAGCATTTGGTGACGTCCATGGGTTCTAGACTTCAGGCAGACACTGACTGCAAAGGATTTTCATCGAAGTATTAATTAATTTTGAGCCTCTGAAAATGGGGCACTGTGTATAAAAATGGCTGTAATTCCTAAACAGTTAAGGCAAACTCCTTGAATTAAAGCTGAAAGTCTGCACTTCAATCACATATTGGTTGTTTGATTTAAAATCCATTTTGGTGGTGTACAGAGACAAAACCAAAAAATATTGTCTTTGTCCAACAAATGATGGACCTGAATGTATATTCAGAGGGTAGAGACTAAAATATTTTATTGTTGTGTAGATGAGAAGACTTAAAACTGTAAGAATTGGAATTCACTAATATACAGTCAAACAGGCAATAAACAAGCAGCAACATTCTGCTCCCTTGCTGAATTTCTGCTACAGCAAACACAGTGTGACAGAAAAGCCAATTCTTATTGGATTGACAACAGTGTTACTAACAAAAAACTGGACTTTCAGGTTTTCCTGATTGACTATTTAATGATCTGTTAATAAAACCTTGTGTGAGTATGTGTGTATGTACTTTTGTGTGCTCTGCGCCATCCATCATATCCCAGAGACACAGAACATTATTATAATTCTCACAATCCTGACAACCAGCTCTACAGTATGACCAGTTTGGAGCTGGTCATATTGTGGGCTGTCAGGGTGAATTGTTGAAACACATGCTGAAGTTCTTCCAAACTGGGTCAGCAAACCAGTGAATCACTACAGTGCATTTCATACCCCCACCCACATCTTCCTCCTTGTTCTAACTCACTGAAGAAATAGCCTAACTACCTTTCTCCATTACTCTGTTTCTTTATGTATTTATAGAACATCTGTCACAGAAAGTATTGTCAGGCCACTAATGTGCTGCATTTCTTACTACTTGTAACATGTGGTGGTTTTAAGTTTGAAAGTTATTCTGTTTTGGACTTTGTAATTCAATAAGGGCTAAATGCATAATTCCTAAACACAAACTCATGGCTCTAGCAGTAAGACTTTCAGACAAGTGAGGTGAAATCGGGAGAAGACTAAGCCCTCCTCTTTCGGTTTTATTTATGTAGTTTTCAATTACCCTGAAGGCTCTAACTGCTTATCCAAGAGTGCGTAACAAAAAAGTTTTACTAAACCTGAATTAAAGTCAAATACAAATTGCCTTTGGGGGGTGGGGGGCATAACAGGTGTGTAATCTACATAATGCAATCACCACATAATCACAGCAATTACATGCACACTAAATTGTGGCTTGCCTTAAAATCCACTGAGCATGTTGCTTGTTTCAGCCCCTGTGAACCAGCACTTTGCTGTGTTCACTCAGTTTTACATTCACATTTAAAATATTCGGCTACATCTCTTAACCAGAGCAACAGTGCGTTAGTTGAATAAACTGTCACTGTAATTCCAAACAAGCGATAGTAAGATGGTCAGGGCTCACGATCCCAGTGCTGTGACAGTGATTTAGTGTTAATGGGTATCAAAAGTGACAAACATTAGTGTTAGATCAAAGTAATTGATTGTATGAGCTACATGATGACACAGTGCAGCCCAGAGGCCAAGTTTTAATTAATTGGTTTAATTGTTTTAAGCTAAATAGCTAATTTGAATCTTTGCCGTCCAATTCTTTTTATGCATGACTCAATTTTACAAGCTGTTTATAATGTTTTGTTTGTTCTTTTCCCTGCTTTATTTCTGTTTTATTGTAACAGTACATTTGGTGTTACTATAGTCTGTTCTGTACTGTGTATTCCAGAGATCAACTGTCAAATCAGCAGTGTGGGCTTCATTGTGAGGCCTATTAGTGGCTTTTGTTTGGATGGATTTCTGCAGGTGACAATGTTGCTACTGTGTTACTGTGATAGGCAGTGAAGAAGAATAGGGATAGATGAAAATGTTTCACAATATCCTCATTTTATATTCTTTGTATGGTTTCACATGTCAGGGATGACATTTTATTCTCTATATGTTATACAAATCCCCTGAAAAGACCAAAATATAAACTAACAAGCATTATTATCAAAACTGACAAACTGCATTCACTTCAACAAATATTCAGACCATGTATGAATGCATGTAAATTACATTTTTACCCATTGTCTTCAGTCAATAGCCCATAATAACAAAGTGAACACATGCTTTTAGAATTTTTGTAAATATTTTTAAAATACTATTCTCTCATTAAAAGCAGTCACAACCTTTGCAGTGACATTACACAGCAGGTGCATCCACTTTGTGTTAATTTACCTTGAAATATGTCTAAAGTTTGATTGGAGTCCACCTGTGGCAAACTAAATGAATTGGACATAGTTTAGAAAGACACACACCTAAATGTGTATGTGAGGTCCCCAGTTACAATCCATATTGCAAGCCAGGAAGTCTAAGGGACTCTCTGCAGAAAAAATAAATACATAAATAAATAAATAAATAAATGTGGCTCAATAGAGATCGGACAAGCTAGACATTTCCAGAAGCACAGTGGCCTCAATAATTCTGAAAAGGAAGTTTGGACGAACCAGAGTTAGCCCTCCATCCAAACTAAGTAACCAAGAAAAAAAAATCCTCTGGCATGGTGATGACCAAGAATACATCAGTCACTCCAACTGAAGATCTCTACAGGGAGAACCTGCCAGAAGAATGACCATCGCAGCAGTACTTCATGAGTCATGCCTTTATGCATCTGGACAGAAGCCACTCTGACTAAGGTAAAGGTAAAGGCATATGACAGCCTGCTTGGAGTCTGCCAAATGGCATTTGAAACACTGAGCACAAGGAAAAAGATGAAACAAAAGTTGACGGCTTTTGGCAGAACTCCAAGCAATATGTCTGTTGAACTTGACCTGGCTACCATCCTTGCAGTGAAACATGGTGGCAGCAGCATGAGCCCATGAGGGTGCTCCTTAGTGGCAAGAACAGGAAGTCTTGTCAGAATTAAGAGAATTATAAACAAAGGCAAAATCAGAAAGGACATGCTCCAGAGTTCAGATGACGCTTTCAGCACAACAATAAGCTTCTCGACTCTCACTATCTTTGAGCAGTGAGTGAACAGACTTAATCCCAATAGAATATCATTAGAGAAACCAAGCTAGCAGACACTAAATGTAGGGAGAAAACATGTTTAGATTTCATCATTATGCATAACTGAGTGTTGATTGATAGGGGAAGTGCCAATTTATCCACTTAATATCAACTCTACAACAGAGTGCAAAAATGTTATCTTCAATGTAGCTTCAGAAAATGACAAATCAATAATATTTTGAGGCACTCTCAACTACTGTCCTGGTGGAGAAAATACTACCTCACAAAAAGTGAGAGTATTTTCATAAAAATTTTCAGCTGAAAATAATGCACAACGATATCTAATGCACATTGCACGTTTTTGGTAAGGAATATTTCTTTAAATGAGTGTATACAGCTCTGGAAAAAATTAAGAGACTACTGCAAAATTATCAGTTTCTCTAATTTTGCTATTTATAGGTATATGTTTGAGTAAATTGAACATTTTTGTTTTATTCTATAAACTACTGACAACATACCTCCCAAATTCCAAATACAAATATTTTCATTTAGAGCATTTATTTGCAGAAAATGAAAAATGTCCAGTGTT
>VUQI01034100.1:12418-26631 GCA_015106735.1 Paratilapia polleni | reverse complement strand
AATCACTTCAGTTTGCCAAGACGCATGAAAGCTGTGATTGCAAATCAGGGTTATTCCACCAAATATTGATTTCTGAACACTTCCTAAGTTAAAACATTAGTAATGTGTTGTTTAAAAATGAATATGAACTTGTTTTTTTGCATTATTTGAGGTCTGAAAACACTGGACCTTTTTTGGTATTTTGATCATTTTTCATTTTCTGCTAATAAATGCTCTAAATGAAAATATTTGTATTTGGAATTTGGGAGTTATGTTGTCAGTAGTTTATAGAATAAAACAAAAATGTTCATTTTACTCAAACATATACCTATAAATAGCAAAATCAGAGAAACTGATCATTTTGCAGTGGTCTCTTAATTTTTTCCGGAGCTGTACACGCTGATAATTTTTGACCACTTTAAAGCTAAAGTGGCACACTAACAGCAGAGAGAGGTATAGAGTTTTTCCAGACTTTTAGTCTAAAAAAAAATTGATAAATGTTTAGCAGCTTTGTCCTAAGCTGCAACTGTGAGGGCCTATTGGTTGACATGGGCCCAGCAGGGGGAGCAATGTAGGGGCTGTAAATGATCCAGCTGCCCCAGCTGGATGGATGGAAGAGCCTAGTAACACTAGGAGTGTGTGAACAGACATGTACCTCAAAGCTTCAACATGTAGAACACCTGACTGTGGAAGGGGTTACTGTTGACTGGCAGTTTTTGGGCCTTCAGTTCCCATCTGTTTCAATCCACAAATATGACATCCCTTCTCACCAGAAAAAAAAGGCGTGAACAAGCAGCAACAAACACCAATCACAGTATTTCAGTCACTATAAACAGAGTTTAATGGGATTCTTTTAGGCTGACCAGTACATCTTGTGAAGAATCACTACCCTTACCTTGCAACCAGAATGAAAACATAAAAAGTACTAGTCTAGATGACTAAATAATGGCAACATTTGGGAAAGCAAAGATGAGGGATTATTAGCTAAATTCAGTTGATCCATTGGTAGTTATTTCCACTTTATACATGAGGCCCCATTTGTCAGTCCTCAGTCTGGAGAGGGTGTCCTAAGTGTGTATGATTATGAAACTCGTCAGGGAAGTCAGTGGTTGTTAGATCTTCCACGTACTAAATCTAGTTACATGAAGAAAACAGCTCTTTATCTATCTTCTTATGCTTGGAATAATATGCCTAAGAATATCAGGTTGATTAAAAACAGATCATTGTTTAAGAAGCAGATAAAACAAACAAACAAAAAAGATTTTACTGCTTACAAAGTTTGTGGTTTCTGATTTTGGTTTTGCTGATCATAATTTTTGAATACAAATTTTTGCTTGTTTGTGAGATAGAGAGTTTAAACAATCCCTCAATGGTCACCTGCCAAGCACTTGAGCCATTGCTGCATTTAGGATTTCATTCAGTGGCTGCCTGTACTTAAATATGACTGACAAGACATTCAATCATCATCATAAAAGAAAAACATCATCACTGAGCAGTGCTACTTCTGTCATATTGACTCTGCTGCCCCACTTGGGTCCAATTTGGTATTATGTGAGTATAAAAAGGTGCAGCACAGTACAGATGCATCTTTGAAACGCCATAGCATTCTTCAAATTCTGCTGATAACCTTAGCTAACTTTTAGTGGTGTTATACTCACACTTTTTAAAAATGTAATCAGAAAACCAAAGTCATGCGCCAAAGTGTGGGAAACTGTAGCTACTTCCAAAGCTGTGCATGATTTCTTTCAGAGCCAGAGTGTATGGTGGGAGCCCACACCTGACTCTTGAGTGCCCTCTGCTGCTTAAACAGCTTCTCACAAGCAGGAACTGCCTGAGCTGAGCTGAAGAAGTCAAAAACTGCATACATGCTTTTTATTACAGTATCAGTTACCCCGTCTTTTTACTCCATAGGACATAATTTATTGTTAAGTACATTTTTAACACCTTTGCAGTTACACATTTGTCTTGGAATCTGTAGCCAGTATATATTTTTTGACAGAAACATATTTTTTTTTGGACAAAACCACAACAATGTAATTAGATGATATATGTTCTTGTGCAGAGTAGCAGCTGTAGGACCAGGGAGACTTGTGCAGTGACATTAGTGTATGATCTAATTGTGTTGGTGTTTAGATTATATGTACAGTATGTTTGTGTGTGTTTAGGGCTTGGACGTGGGGCTGGCTGTAGGAGTCACAGGCGCACTGATGGGGATGACTCCGATGGCTAGCAGAATGATGATGACGACAACGATGAGGACGATCACCACGATGGGCACGATCAGCTTGATGTTCTTACACCTGAAGGAGTTTTCCAATATCTTTCCATTGCTCTCAAATTTTTTAGCCTGAGCAGAAAGAGAGACAAAATAGGTCACACTGTGTATTCCTGACATGCCTTCTGGTCCACAACATAGAACATAACCCAAACACACAGGCGAATTAAAGATTATTAACTTCATTCTTTAGCAATACCTGCATCAACTGCCACTGAAAACAGCTTCATAGAACGGAACTGATAACAGTGGGTTTGGCAAGACTACATTACACAAATATGCAAACACAAACACCCTCCCCACACACCTAAAAATGGCTAGCTGAAATTAGTGAACAAAAAACAACCTGTTTCCCTGCTAACATGCAAGACAAGCAAAATCTGACAAATGTCAAATGTATTTGATAACAGTGCACATCACATCACACACACACACACACACACACACACACACACACACACACACACACACATGTACATGTACTAGTGCATCTCAAAAATTATCATGGAAAAGTATTTTCTGTTGTAATTTAATTCAAAAAGGCAAACTTTCATACATTCGATATTCACTCAATGTAACGTGAAACATTTCAAGCCTTTTTTGTTTTCATTTTGATGATTATAGCTTATAGCTCATGAAAATCATAAACTGAAGCCCAGGTTTCTCTGATAGCAGCCTTCATCTCATCTGTAATTTTGGTTCAGGTGTTTCTCATCTTCTTCTTGACAACACCCCACAGATTCTCTGTGTGGGTTTAGGTCAGGGAAGCTGGCTGGTCAATCAAGCACCAAACAAAAAATGGTCACCAAACCATTTGGTAGTAGTTTTGGCACTGTGGGAAGGTGCTAAGTCCTGCTGGAAAGGAAATCAGAATCTCCATAAAGCTTGTCAGCAGATGGAGGCATGAAGTGCTTGAACATCTCCTGACTGATGCCATGTTGACTTTGAACTTGATAAAACACAGTGGACCAACCACCACCAACACCAGCAGATGACGTGGCACCTCAAATCATCACAGACTGTGGAAATTTCGCACTGGACTTCATCTGTGCCTCTCCACTCCAGACTGTAGGACTTCTTTTGCTCTTTAGCCCAGGTAAGACACTTCAGATGTTGCCTCTGGTTCTTGATATCAGGAATGTGATAGTTGTAGCCCCTTTATTGAAGACGTCTGTGTGTGGTGGCTCTTGGTGCACTGACACTAGCCTCAGTCCACTTCTTGTGAAGCTCTCCAAAGTTCTTGAATCAACCTTTGTTGACAGCCCTCTCAAGGCTCCAGTCATCCCTGTAGCTTGTGCACCTTTTCCTACCACACTTTTCCCTTCCAGTCAGCTTTTTGTTAATATGCTTTGATACAGCACTCTGTGAACAGCCAGCCTTTTCGGCAACAACCTTCTGTGGCTTACCCTCCTTGTGGAAGGAGTCGACGAGTGTCATCTGGTCAGCAGTATGCCCCATGACTGTGGTTCTGTGCACTGAACTAGACTGAGAGATACACAGTATTTATACTGTTTATTCAAACTCAAATGAAATATTCTCATAATTTGAGATACTGGATTTTCATGAGCTATATGCCTTAATCATCTAAATTAAAACAAAAAAGACTAAATATTTTCTTTATGTGTAATGAATATAGAATGCATGAAAGTTTACCTTTTTGGAATAAACTGTGAAAAAAAACAAACTTTTTTACTGTATTCTTATTTTTTGAGATGCACTAGTATACCGTAGCTGCCAGTGGTGCTGATTGATAACATTAGTAATCACTGCATTCCAGCTACTCTAACTGTTCATGCAGGCTTCAATAGCATGACTCATTGTACTGGAAAAACCACATTCGTGAATGTGCTTTTCCTGCTATGACGAATCAAAATGTCTTTTCAAAGTTGTTCCTGTGATGATAAAAAGCATTTACTGAAAATGGTGGATTTCCTGGAACAAGGAAACTACAATGTTTGTCCACTTTACAAAAATTGGTTACTTAATTTTGTGTGATGAGCAATACAGGCTGTGCACTGAGGTACAGAAGTGTTTTTGAGTGGGAAACGTAATCACCTAAACAGATGAAACTGGACAATGGGCTGCTCTGTCCTGCCTGTGACCCAGAAATCAATCTTAGTACACCATGTCTCATTTCCGAAAATGCATCTGGAGGGCAGACAACGGAGGGGAAGGAGCTACAATTGAGAATGTGCAGGTGTGTCTTTTGCAGGGTTTTTTACCCTGAAAGTAAAAAAGAGCAAAAAAAAAAAAAAGTATAAAAGAGGCATGGCAGAAGGACTTTTATATATCATTTGTATTCAAACATTTTAATTTTGTAAGATGAGCAGCTGCGTGATCAAACTTTCTGCTATTCAGCATTTGTGTGTGATAAAAAAGGGTATATTATCTTGTCACATTGTGCCATGTTGTGAATTTAATTAAAAGTAGCCGTAAAATAAAAGCTGTCATGAACACTGTTGTGCTTGTATGAGATCTAAGACCATAAAATACAGCAGTGATTTTGCTATAACAAAATTTATGATGCAGCTGTGCCCCACGTCATGTTTAACTGACATCGCTTTAAAATGAGGCACCCAGGTGAGAATGTCTCATTTTGTTAAATGCTTGTTGCCTCGACTCCTCTCTCCTCGTGTCTCTTCCTCTCCTTTTATGCTCACATCTCTGGTAGGAAGGGACTAAGACATAGAGGAAAGGAATCAAAAATGTAAAACTGAGAAATGAGGCAGGGGGATTGTCTTACTGAAAATAATTTATTTTAAAGTTTAGGTTAAAGAAAAGCCTCTACCTGATGATGAGTGAAGTTATAGTTTAACAACCTTTTTATTTGTCCTCACAACTGCCCAGAAAACTTACAAAAACTGAAGACACAACCCATTTATATACAAATCATGGTATAAGGATGAACTCCCACAGTAGGACTGACCTCTTCTTGCATATTCTCTGAAATCCTCAACAGGTCTTCTGCCTTGATTTCTCGCTCTAAAACTTTGTCTATATTTATCTTCATCTGGTCTGTGACACCATTTATCTGCTCCATTAACACTTCCACCTTGCCTTGTGGTGCCAACTCTGCAGCAGGTTCCCCCCGCTCCTGGGAGAGAAAAAAGGGATAAAGGAGGGCGCTTATTTGTTAATTGTAAGTGGCAAGAGACACAAGAATCTACCCACATTTTCAGGTTGTGTTCAGGTTGTCTGTTGTACAATTACTTTTACTTTCCCAAGATGTATCACTGCAACTATTAAAGTTTCGGGATAGGTGAAAAGTAACATTTACACAAATATTGTACTCAATAACAATTTTAAGATTCTTGTATTTTACTCTAAGCATTTGCATTTTTTGTTTGTCTATAGTTTCAGTCTACATTGCAGGGGAGATATGTCATACATTAAGTAAAGCAGCTAAAAGCGACAGAGCTGCATTTCTAATCCTGAAGAGAATGTAAATGTGTTTACTGCTAAAAAAATTATAGGTGCAACCGCTATAAAAAATAAAAATGTCTTAAAATATTACAGTTGAAGCACTAAATGCATTTTAATTGTTAGCTAAAGATAGATTTCAAGAACAAAATAAAGTTGTCTCTTTCAAATTTAACATTGGTAATATCACTTGTGCTATTCCCTGGTGGTATATTAGTGGCCCTTTCCTGTTGCACTGTAGAAATGGAAGGAATGGTTTCTTGAATAAGCTGACATCCTCAATTAATCACCACAATTTAAATGTCAAAATGACAGCTTTGATCACATAAGCGATGATTCGATCCTCTTAAGCTTAAAAGGATGAATTAACCGGTGGACGTGCACTCCTGTCACTCAACACTTCTTAAGTCCTCTTCCCCTCTCCTAACTGTTTTTCTGATGGTTATGCAGCAAATGCACAACAGTTAGCTGATAAGGCAAAATGTGCTTACTATCAGGGAATCAAGCTTATAAAAACTTGTTAAATATTCACTTACCATGTCTGCCATGTTCTTGCTGTGTTTGTGCCTAGTTTGTCATAGATCTGTTGCGTTTAAAGATTTCATGACAAGGGACCTTAACCATCCTGAAAAACAGGGTTATGATGCACTGGTGACTCAACATGGATCAGTATGTCAGACAAAAAAGAAAAATGTTCAACCAGAACTTGTCTATGTAGAGCCATTCCACTTCCTATTATTCCTACAGTACAGAAATGAACTGTGACTCATGCAGAGGTGCAGTAGAGGCGCCCATGACATCATCCTCAATGAATAGAAGGGAACAGGTCTGAGAGTGCCACTATGGTGTGGTGGTGAGCACCATTACCTCACAACAAGAAAGCAAGATGGTCTTGGGTTCAAATCTAGGCTTGAGCCTGTATGGGCTCTCTCTGGGTACTCTTGCCTCCTCCCACAGTCGTGTATGTTAGGTTAATTGGTGATTTCTAAATGGGCCATAGGTATGAATGGTTGATTGGCTGTATGTGCAAGACAGGTGACCTGTCCAGGCTGGATCCCACTTATTGCCCTAGGACAGCTGGGATAGGCTCCAGCTCCCATGTGACCCCAAGCTTGATAAGCAGAAGTAAATGGGGCTAAAATAATTACTTACAAGCCCAGTTTTCGCATAACATGCTAGCATATGCTGATGCATGCTGATTGGTCTGTTAGACTAGATGTTAGAAATTTAACCACAGAAACTTCCTCTTGTATAAGAAGCAGCTGATTGTGGTGGATGAAGGTTATGCTATCAGGAAGCTGGTGCTAGAAATTCTCTGCTGCTGCTTGATTCATGGCTGAAATCAAAATGGTACACGCTGCAAAAGGGCTCATGATGCTGTGAGCCTAATACTTACAGAAAGGTATTTTACTAAAATTGAAACCTGTAAAAAATCTAAAATGTGACATCCCCTTCTGTCAAAAACACAATGAAAATTGTCAGAAGAATAATGTTTACTCTATGGAATTTACATTTTTTGGCTACAGCCCCATGAGACCGAAGTCATTCTGGACTATCTCATGAGTAAAACCAGAGGTGGAGTTTTCAATTATATTGAAAGTTCTCTGGTTCAACCAGTACAACGAGCAGACATGCTTACCACCTTTCTGTTTATCCTTTTAAATTCACCTTTCTCGCCGCAGGTAATAGTCTATTCAATGCCCACTGTCAGTCAGTTCCTGCAAAACTAAATTCTCAGTATGCTAAAGCATACTTTGTGTTCAGTGCCAGCCTCCTGACTCATAGAGTGAACATGATAAATGTTATTTTTTATGACGTGTTAATATTGTGACGATAATGATGTTCACATTTGGCTGAGTGCACAGCTTCTGAACAATGCTAAAATGCCTGCCTGGGTCGAGATGATTTTCGTGTTAAAATGGTGGTGTTATGTGACTGTTTTGTTTATGGCAGATGTGTTGTGACTGCCTGACCGTACTGGAAGCTCGACTTGTTCTGCATGCAAGGTTCAAAGTGAGGTAAAATAAGGTCACAGTATTTTCACCATGGGTATATTAGCTTTTTAAAAACCAGATGTCATGAGTGAGGGACAGATCTGACTGAGAAACTGAGGGATACTGGATGCTCATTGACTGACCTCTTGTCAATAACACAGTAAAGCATGCTCTGTTTCTTCTTTCTCTGACTTACTGGAGACTGTAATTTACACAATAACACAATGTTGTATTTAATGACTTGGAACTAGTGACTGAGCTAGATTGAGCCGGACATTTCTCTGTAACCATGGGAGTGGCCCCCTGCTTGTTTAATAAAGGTTTGAGACATTTACGCACTGGTTTCTCTTTTCAGACTTGAATGTCCATCTTTTATATACAGTCTATGGCAGTGACTCACCTTGGATAATAACATGGGTTAGGAAATATAAGCTTACATTCATTTCTCTGCACACATTCTCTCTGTTCT
Organism: Paratilapia polleni; assembly: GCA_015106735.1. NCBI lineage: Eukaryota > Metazoa > Chordata > Actinopteri > Cichliformes > Cichlidae > Paratilapia > Paratilapia polleni. The sequence goes on along the minus strand of VUQI01034100.1, from coordinate 18,494 downwards.
TCTGCGTGTGCCATCAGACATCAGACTTCAAAGCTATTACACCACACCATTAATGGGAAACTATGACTGAACATATTCTCTAACAAGGAAATAAAAAGAAAAGTTTAGACATGCCAGAGGCAAAGGCTAGCCCCATTTAGTGAGTGAATCAGTAAATGGATGAACAAAAGACTAAGAGCTGGGAATGGCAGAAAGCCTTCTTTATGTTTACATTATTTTAAGTTTAGTAAGCTGTTGTTAGGTCTAGGAAAAGGTTATGGTTTGGGTACAAATACATCCTTTTAACAAAGTTAACTTCTTTCAGAGAACATTCCAGCAGAATGAAAACTTTCCAAAAGCGAGTGAGACTTCAGAGACAGGCAGAAACAGAAGTGTGACTGATTTAGTGGGCGAACAAGAGACTCATGTTACGTAGGATTAGTCATGAGTGAATGAAAGACCTGGGCCTTGGTCACATGACTTATTGATGGTATGATTTTATGCAAATAAAAAGTGAACACACCAAATCTTTTATATAAATAAAAAAAAAAAAAACATCTTCCAACTCTAAGGAATTTCACAGTATTCTTTTAACAGTGTTTGCTGGTCCTTGCAAAATGTGCATTACATCCATTCAACAAAAGAACTTGCGCTGTTGTAATCTTTACTAAGATAATGTAATTTTTAAAGAGTTCAGTGACCTTTTCTGTGAGGTACTAACAGTATTTTGTTTTCACCACATTCATGGGTAAACCTCAGTAACATTTTGGCAGAATTAACTTCTCAGTTTTTATTTTTATCCTCTCCATGTATACACTACTACTGAAACCTGTGAATAAACGGAACAGAAAGAGGATCTTAGATCAGCCAAACTCTGTCTCCATCTTGTGGTAAAATAGTGAACAAAGGAGGGCACACAACAACAGAGCCGAAGAAAAATACAATTTATTTTCCAACAGACCATCAATGCCTTTTAAATACCCTAAGTCATCAGAATAAGACCCTCAAGAGCTTTAAATTACAAGAGTTACATACAGCGGAAAAAGCCTTTAACACAGTAACAGACCTACTGAAGCTGTGTAACAGAACCATGACTGTGGTTTAGCACAGCACTGATCGGGCCAGCATGTGATAAGAGACTACTGCATCACAGATGCATTAAAAAAAACAAACGAACAAACATGCATGTAACGGAGAATTTGTTCTAACAGTCTTTTTATAACCTCATCGTGAAAGTTTACCATTTTATATGAATCACTCAAGATGATCTATTTATACAGAAATTACATTCAGATTTGTGTCATTCATTTCTGATTAAATAAGAAGAAAGTTAAGTTAATAGCCTCTACAGAATAGACACTTATTGAGACACTTTTAAAGCAACAGCAAATATACACATCAGGGAGAATATGTTGACTCTATACAGCTCATTATTGGAGGCTTTTTGACCTCTTTGAAGCTAATCTGGTACTGTAACAGCCAAAACAGGTGGAGGTAAGACACAGAAGATCTTTTCTCCATATTTGGCTTTTGCAAAAGGCCACTTTTTAAAAATTTTTTAATTTAACTCATCAGTTATAATCTGGGACTGCGAGGGTTTACCACTGATTAACATGAGTCAGCAGGGGGAGTCTTATGATGATATTGCACAATACAAGTGTTCAAATTTCTTTCTAAGGGCCATGGGTTTGTGTATTTCATAACTGCTGATGCATTGTGGTTAGTCAGCTGCAGGTCCTGTAATCAGTTAAACTTCATGGCCCAAATAAGAGCTCAATGCAAATTTAAAACCACACCCCTGGTTTCAGTTGTGTAATAACTCACTGCTCACATTCTGAAGCCCACCACACTTGATGGTTTCACTCTGAGTTTCATCAGTTACTTCATAAGTGTATGAATGTAATAAACTGTTCTTATGTAGGTTGTCTGAATGTAACAAAACTGGAGGCACTTTGAATGAAATAAGCCAACAACAGTAACTTACACCAATCAGCCACAACAAACTACTGACAGGTAAAGTGGCTCGCACTGATCATCTTTGTTGCTGCTCATGAATGCCTCCAGATCACGATCAAGAGCCCCAGGTGTTGACCTGCCCTACACACTCCCTAGATCCAAATCAAATCCAGGACGAGTAAAAAAAACAAACAAACAAAAAAAAAAAAGCCTAATTCACGGACGCCCACACTTTTATCCAGGAGGACCCATAACATCAAGTGCCAATGTTCCAGTGCCATTCAAAATGGGACACCTCTAGAGGTCCCGTTCCCTGATGGGTCAGAGCTGTTTTGGCAGCCTGTGCAATATCCTGCAGATGGTTTGAATGTTGTGGCTGACAGAGGTACAGATCAAATCCACAATTCACCCTCTCAATAAATATCCTGGGACCTTAAACTGTTAGTTCTGTGGTAATTTTCCAATGACAAACAGGAACAATATTTTGTCTGTTAGACACAGCGGACCCAATCATACTCTGAATTATACACACCGTCCTTTGTAAAGGTGCACAGGAGATAATGTCTAAGACAAACCTGATATAAAATATGAGACTGAAAGAATCCACCTTCATTCTTTTCATCTACAAAGATTCAAGAGACTCGCTCTTTGCTGGGATGAAATAACTGCTGATGGTGAATCAGTTTAACACAGAGGAGCTGACAGAGGTGATATGAGGCATCCTTTAAAATTAGTGGCATTGTTTTGCTGCCGTCAGTTGAAGACCTCTGACGTTACAGAGAATTCTGTTTAAATTGTAAAAAAATGGCTAAATGGGGATTGTATTCAAAAGTTTTTTGTCATTAAAGTCCTTAAACCAAAGAACGAGATACCTGAATTCCTAATTAACTGTTTCACCAGACAGCAGTGATTTGCTTATATTTTACTTGGTATACTGTGCGATAGGAATGTGTTTATGATTTTATTATAACTGTATATTGCTTATCTTCCTGTCTGTTTAGGGCTTGATGGTGGGAGCGACTATAGGAGGCACGGGGGCACTGGTAGGGATGACACCTGTGGCCAGCAAGATGATGATGAGGACGATGATTAGGACTATCACGATTATGACCACAATCAGCTTGACATTCTTCCACCAGTAGGAGCGAGCCACCTTCTGAGAGGTCTGCTTGAAGTGCTGAGCCTAAGCAAAGAGGGAGACAGGAGAATCAATAATTATGTAATAAACCCTATTGTTATATTTGCTGCAAGCAATCACACGCTACCTAAATATAAATATCACACGCTATATTTAAACTTGCTCTTTGTTTTTTTTTCCTACATATTTGCAGTCTTACATGCTTGCAGCTAGAAACTTCTTTCCCAACTTAAAATGTTAAAGCTGCAAGCTTCAGAAATTCCAAGCAAGTGGCAGCAGCTGCAATCTCTCCAGAAAATGGACAGTCTAGTTTTTTTTCTGTTTTCTTCCAACATGTTCTCACTCCCAAGATGTCACATGTGGACGTTTAGTACCCAAATGCATCACACTGGGTACCCCTTTTGCAACTTCAAAAAAAAAAAAACTTAAGGTAACTCCCTCAGTGTCTGCAAGAGATGCCACAAGAGCAAAAGTTATCTGCTGGTGTTGGACACATAACATGGTAATCAGAGTCACCATAAACTGGGTGACCAATGAGATGGCAGCTTGCTACAGACAGAAGTTTGCCTCATAATGTGTGGTTAATATGGTGAAAGGGCGAATGAATAAATAGCTAAAATTGGAGTTCTGCAGTGCGCGACTTGTTACTCCTTTTTTGTGTCGACATGATGTTTCTCCAAAATCTAGCCACATACTGTAGTTTCAATACATAAGACAAAAGTCCAAAATGAAAAAATTTGTAAAATAGAAGACCCAGACTGGACTCAAACTCCTGTCTTCTGGTTGGTGGGATTATTTTTTAAATTTATTTTACTAGGAAGTCTCATTGAGATCAACATCTCTTTTACAAGAGATTTCACCTTTGTCGAGGCACCTGAGTCCAAATGCGTAGAGCTTTGGGGGTCCTTTTTCTTCTTTGTAGGACAAAACGGTATACTGAAACAGCACCCTGAACTTGAGGTGTAGCACACATGTTGAAAAATGACACTAAGAGGTCAGCCTCTGCATTAAAATAAAAATCTTACATGCTTGTAGTCAGAAACTTGTTAAAAAGCTGTAATGTTAAGTCTGATCAGGAGATGTATGCTTTTACTTTCTGTGCTGCAATCTGAGAGGCTGATTTTATAAAATGTGTTTTTTTAAAAGGCTTCTCATAAGAATTTTGGAAACGTGCTGAAAAATTCAGCCATAAGTTTTCTGTACTCCTGCATTTAACACCACCACCATGTAGTGAGAAATATCTCTGGGTTTAGTGGATGACGCTGTAAACCATTTCTGTCCTATTTATGGGGGGCATTCTAAATATATTTCTGGGTGTATTTTAGATTATTCAAAATAAATGAGTTTGGTTACTGAACATATTTCATCCAATTATGGGCATGTGTTTGACTTAAGATCACTCATTTTTTCCTGAATGGCTCACTAACTTTTGCAGGTGTGGTCAAATAACCCTGCAAAACTCTGGGAAGTCTTTTCCAGTGGCAACCGATACACACCGATCAGGCATAACATTATGACCACCTGCCTAATACTGTGTTGGTCCTCCTTTTGCTGACCATACGCAACAAACTGTGATGCGCTGTGTATTCTGACACCTTTCTATCAGAACCAGCTTTAACTTCTTCGGCAATTTGAGCTACAGTAGCTCGTCTGTTGGATCGGACCACACGGGCCAGCCTTCCAGTCGTCTAACTCTGGTCCTTGTCAAACTCGCTCAAATCCTCACGCTTGCCCATTTTTCCTGCTTCTAACACATCAACTCTGAGGACAAAATGTTCACTTGCTCCCTAATATATCCCACCCACTAACAGGTGCCACGATGAAGAGATAATCAGTGTTATTCACCTGACCTGTCAGTGGTCATAATGTTATGCCTGATTGGTGTAAGCTCAAGTGTAAAACAGACAACAAAATAAATAACTAGATAACTATTTTTACCACTAGGGGACGCTATTGTAAAAAAAGAAAAAACTCAATTCAAATTGTTGTAGCTGCCATAAAGAGAGCTAGTTATCTCGATGGTATAGCATCAAATCAAAATGAGTATACAGTAAAAAAAACAAAAGCAAACATAACATTTCTCAGTTTCAACATTTGATCCGTTCTAATTGTGTTTTCTATTTTTATGGTTTAGATTTCTTGCAATTTTTGGTTTTTATTTACATTTTACACAGTGTCCCAGGATTTTTGGAAAAGTGGGTGTAAAAGTACTGAATAAGTTGAATAAGGGGATGAAAAAGGCCACACAACCTGTGGTCCGTAATGTGGAGAATATGGCCGTGCCCAAACTAACTTGTTATACTGGTTTACCTGAAGACTATCACTGAGATCACAGCTTAACAAGCTTTATTTACAAATGTGCCCATATGGGAGTACTGTCCACATTTCAACCTGCTTTTACACACAGCCAAGTGAAACTTAAAACTCTTGTGATAACACTGACCCCGGCTTGCAGATCCTCTGTTTTGCCCATTAGGTCGTCCAGCCTCTCCCCTCGTGCCAGGATCCGGTCCACATTCTGCGTCATGATGTTTTTCACACCATCTACCTGATCCTTTAAAGCCTGCACCTTGTCCTTTGGCTCTGGCGTTACTTCCACTCCTCCATGCTCCTGGGATGGAGAAGAGAGAGGTCATTAAAGACGAGGAGTTCACTTCAGTCCATGTGCAGACATCATTTTGTATTCTTTATCAGTGTTTAAAAAAAAAAAAAAAAACCTTCCAAAGTTTAATGAGATCGCTGTACAGCTATTAGAGCTTATGGATAGAAGAGTCATTCTATTACCACTGATGACAAGGCTGAGCTGTTTAAACGTACTCTCTTTTCTAGTTCACACAATCACCACGTTAATTACCTTACATAACTGTGCAAACTGGCCATTGTATCAGACTGCTCTTTATCACCGTAATAGACCTTCACATAGCAGGAAAAGCACAGATGAAAAAACCCAACCTTAAATGACTGTTTCAATAAAGTTTTTTTTTTTTTTTTTGGTGTCTATGG